>JADQWA010000029.1:0-180785 GCA_018344505.1 Nebria ingens riversi | reverse complement strand
ATATATATATATATATTTCAAAATATGAATTGGCGTCTAATATATCTTTTAATTTCACTTTTCTAAAATATTATGCAGTTTTCTTTAGTGCAGAATATCTTTAAAAAGTTGGCTAGGAATAATCGTATTACACTGTATAGATTGTCGACGTTTTTTTTCGTTTCGTGTTTAATATGTTATTTATGAGATAATACACGTTAATATCGTATAGTAATACTTAAGTTGGCTACAAAGCACTTAAGCACGTGCACAAAATTCACCTCGAAATTTACACTGTTTGTTTTGGAAGCGACTTTATGCCTATGTATGTATGCAGTACCGTGTAGATACAACCATCAGGTCGTTAAGTTAAGTGAACTTTATTTTGAAACATGAAAGCTAAGATTCTGTTTGTAATGAGTGTACACAAAATGAACTGCAAACTCTACAAAGTTAGCCGTAAAATAGCATTAAAACTACGTTGGTGCACTCGCTGTAAATTCAGTGTAACACACACCTGCACTATCTGTTGATGATGAATGATTATAGTTTACACGTTACAAGCGTCAGGGAATCATTTACAACAACTGTTAGGCACTTGTATTGCCGCATATGTGATGAGTGCATTGTTTTAACCATTATCTATAATCTTTATTGTTAAAGGTTGACGCAAATCGATTGTATTATATATTTAATTAATATAATCGTTCGCAATCCAATATTTCACTAGAGTGCCGGTATTATTTTCATAAGTTAATTAATATTTTACTGCTATACGTTTATTTTTCAAATTCTTCCTATGTCAGATAAAAATGTCCATGTATATACTTTATAACCATGGAAGTAGCTACATGTAAAGTAGGTATATGTTGCTAAGAAACAAGGTGCATTGTCCGTCATTTTAACCAACAGCAAATGAAGTGTGACATTAACCGTATTCCGTTGGGGATGTGGACATACGAGAAGATTGTAGAAGCCTGAACAGCTTACTAATAATGTATGCTTTAATGGAAACTACGTTTGATTACCTACATCAATCTAGTGGGTGAACCATTCTACTTTTCGGTCTGTATTTGATTGAACTTTTCATCGATTAGGAAAACTTTTTAATATCTACTTATACACAAATAATTTCGTATTTTTCATTGAGCACTGAGGTCGATATGTTTCTTTGACAATGTCCATTATCAATGTAATTTAATAATAATTCTAAATATGTAAGAAAGACATGTTGAAATTCGTCTCTGCTTGTATTCGTAAGTGAAAATAAAATTCTACAAATGGCACTGCGGCTGCTGAATCGGGTAACTTTTCGTCAGTAATGCAAGCTTTTGGAAAAGTTAGTTTTAGATGAGGCTAGTGAAACAGTTTATATGCGAAGGTGTGCTTGATGTATTTGCGAAATTTGAAACAATTACCCGTTGACATTATCTCGATAAATGAATAGGTTGTAGGGGACAGTAGTTACTGGTGCAGCATAAATGCTATAATAGGCAACCCAATTAGCAACTTGTGCGATGGGTATGCATACTAGCAAACTAATTAATCATGTTTTTGAACTCACGCATCAAGCACAAAATGCAAATGCACCAGTGGTAGGTAGAAAGCAGTGTTTCTCAATTTGCAATCAGCACAGATTAAGAGAAAATGTCAATTACAAATAAAATGCTTCAAAAAGATCAATTACATACATTTTAGTGTTGTTAATATAAAAAATAAACTATAGTTGAGACTTTAGACACTTGTGTAACACATATGTCTAAATATGTACCATGAATCTGGGAAATAGTATGGGGCAATCTCATATTATTTATAATATGGTTGAGAAACACTGGTACATTACGAAAACGAGATGAAAGAGGCAAGTAAAATTTAACTAGATTAACCGTCAATGACAACTTTAATTATTTCACATCACGACGACATTTTTAATTAGTTTAGATACGAGTTGAAAGATTTTCATCTCAAATCTTATTTTCTAGATGAATTTATTAATTAAAATACATCTTCCGAGACCAAGTCTCGGAATAAACAATTTATTTCGACACTTCGAACAAAAGGTTGAGAATTGACGCAATTTATTACTATGAGTAAATTGTGTATCAAAAATCAAATTTGATTCAATTTAACTCCCAAATATTTTATTCGAATCACGTTATATATAAAATCATTTTTGTTTACTAATCACAATAATAATTTTATATGTAATTTTTATATTTATAAATCATTTTACCTGAATACCACACTTTATTCATTCTTCCATACAAAGTTTTTCCTCACTTCTATTCTTATTGACAAAATTCAATCTTTAATATTCGTCGGGTTGAACTTTTAAAAATTTCATTTACACAATCAATAATCTATTAAAGCTTTAGGCTTGATCCTGACACATAACGTACGAAACACTTGATAAGTTTAACTTTTCGCAGAAAACTTTTTTCATTAGCGCTTTTTTAAATTTGCACTTTTATTATTTTGTACCGGAACAACTTTACAACCAATTAACATTTTAATTAGAAATATTTTCAAGGAAGGATAAGACACACAAATATTAAAATAGTTTGTTTTTTAAATGTACCAAAATATATATATATATATATATATATATATATATATATATATATATATATATATATATATATATATAAAACGAAATTACCAAAAAATGTTTATTGATACGTAATAATGTTTAAGACACCGCACTTACTATATAGAGAAAATAATAATGTAATAAATATCCAGAACTTTATAACACATCTAAAATATGTTGTCATAAAATTTGAGAATATAGGAAAATAAAAGTAATGTTAAACGATAAAAATTCATGACTAATAGTAAAATAGGAAGTAAATTAGTATATTTTCATAGAAAATAATATTTATGTATTAATACATTTTAACAACGACGAATATATGTATGTATATAAAATGGAAACTTAAAAAAAATATAATGGACGTACAATATTTCTTTAAGTATGGGAATGAAACATGAGAAACGTAGGTAATAGAATTTAAATAGACTTGATACGTTCTTCGGATACGTGTTTTATATTTGTAGGTTTTCGGCAAGCGTCAGACAGTACGCTGCTGGTCACAGGTGCAGCCGTTTCGATATTCTTTTCTGCGTCTCCTAATATTCTATCAAATACGCCTATAAATTCATCTGCATTTTCACAAGTGAACACCATTGGTGGCTTCAATTTTATGACATTGCAATCAGGACCATCTGCGCTCAGAAGTATGTTCGCATTTTTCATCCTGTTATACATTCAGACAAAAGAATATTACTACATGTAAAATATTTCAAATATAATAACATGTACGAATCCAATCTTACAATATCAAAAGAAAAATCACCATAACATATATATATATATATATATATATATATATATATATATATATATATATATATATATATATATATATATATATTTGTATATTTGCAGTGAATAAGGTTTCGTCTATAGTACAAATTATTTTGAGATAGTCAATAGAAATTATTTGAGTAACTTACGTAGTGACGACTTGTTTAGCTAATGTAGAAGCAGGTGTTCTCGATTCACGATCCGTGACTAGTTCGATGCCAACGAATAGACCCACTCCGCGAACATCTCCGATACTTTTATGTTTCTTCTCTAAAGTTTTACATCTTTCCAATAGATAATCTCCAACTTTCTGCGCATTTTCACGTAAGTTTTCTTTTTCAATCACATCCAGAACTGCATTTGCAATGGCACACGAAACTGGATTGCCTCCATACTGCACCAAATAGGAAATTAAATTGTTTACTTTATATTACTTTCGCCTTTCAAATCGAATTGTTACTAAATTAAAAGTTAAACTTCCATAAAAAAAAAAATACAAACAAAAAGAAGCTTTACTTATTATTATAAACATCTACAAAAAAAGTATAGTATAGTACTTTTTCTACGTACAGTATTAAAGTACTCAACACCAGTCTTGCGGAAGCTCTCAGCAATTTCTTGTGTTGTAACGACGCAGGCGACCGGATGCCCGTTGCCCATTGGTTTGCCCATGGTAACGATATCCGGAATGACATCATCTCCTTGCAATTCATACGCCCACCAATGTTTACCGACTCGTCCAAAACCAACTTGAACTTCGTCAGCAATGCAAACACCCCCAGCAGCTCGCACATATTTGTAGACTTCCCGGAAATAATTCTCTGGTGGAATAACTTGACCGCCACAGCTCTGCAAACTCTCTGCAATGTAGGCGCAGATTCCTCGTCCTTCGCTTTGCACTTTGTCGCACATCTCGTGGATTTCTTCAGCGTACAGTGCGCCTAAGTCTTCGCCAGGATAGTTCGTTGCGCGGAATTTTCCACGATAAGTATCAGGACAAGATGCCTATCAAAAAATATTTGTTTATTTATAACTATTACTATACATATTCGTCTTTATTCGGTAGTGGTGTTTAAAGCACATATATTTTACTTACCAAATGTACATGATCCGGTTTGCCAGGTCCGCCGGGTAGATTGAATTTGTAATGGGAAATATCAATCAGCGATGTAAGATGGCCATGGTAGGCACTGTAAAAATACACCACTGAATGCTAACCCTAACCATATCCCAAGAAACAAAATACTTGGGCCATCCAAATCAGTCCAAGTACCGGCCTAACACACACAACACGCACACACACACCAAGGTTGTCATTTGCTCGGGCAAATAATTCTATACAATTTATTCAATAATTCAAATGAGACCCTTTTCATAACAGCCTTGGCCAACTAATAGAAAATAGAGCACGTGCAGCAATCTGCTGAAATGAATTATGATAGTGATTGTGAGTTTACAGAGGTCATATGCCCTGTAATGGTTCGGATAAAAACGAGTCCGGATAAACGGGCAGTTGCCCGCTGCTTACATCGAGCCTGGTATTGGATACTTCTTTGTCATCTTCGATATGAAATTATTTAGACATAGGTACTGAAAGAGAAAAATTAAAACAGCAAGATTAGAAATTATTTGGACTACGAATATGATGTCTTATCTCTATAAAAAAATACATGCAGAACAAAAAATAATAAAATCATATAAGTGCTCCTCAAATATCAATTGTAATTGTTTATCATTATCAATATTTACACAATAATACAGATAGTTTACATTATTTCATATCTAGGAAACAATTCATATTTCAGTAGCACTCAATTAAAAATTATTCCAAATCATGCAAAGTGAAGTTGATCAATTTCTATAGTGCACTCTTTTAAATATATGTATGTGCAATAGTATTTAAAATTGCTTTTATAATCTTCACTATCTATTTACTAGCTCACGGGATTTGAATGTATGTTTGGTATATATGTATCTAATAACTACGGACATCCGAATAAAAAATAACAAATATTCGTAATTTACTTCCAATAACCGTCTTCCTAAGTAATAATATGGCATATATAACACGTTTTATGTTCAAATATAAAACACTAAAGAAATAATCATGCACCTGCAAATTTACTGAAGAATCTGTTTTCTTTGCATCACGTTTGTCATCTTACTGAAATAAAAATGAAATATGATAAAAATGCTTACTGTTCCAAGGTGATAACATCTTTATTTTTTGTGTGGATCTGCGCTAGCCGGATGGCCAGATCGTTGGCTTCAGAACCGGAGTTGACGAAGAAGCACACGGATAACTCTTTTGGGAAAAGGTTGGTCAGGCGTTGTGCATACACAACTAGGTTGTCATGCAAGAAACGATTATTGGTATTGAGGATGGACATTTGCGCACAACCGGCTGATACTACATCAGGATGGCAGTGACCGACTACAAATAAACAATTATTTTGTTATAAAAAAACATTTTTAACTAGAGCTTTTTACTAAAAAATACTTTTATTTATATTATTTAAGTATAAATTGTGGTCACGTTCCAATTTTAAATAAAGTTAAGTAATTGAAATTTCTGAATAAATCAGATATATTTGAAACTCACCATGGCATACATTGTTGATACAATCAAGATAGGCATTGTGTTTCTCATCAAACATATATTGAGCTTGAGCGCGGACGATCTTCAATGGATCTTCACGGAAAAATAATTGGCAAGATTTCCTATACGTAGACAAATATTTGTTTTATTCACAGAAACAAAAGAAACACTTATAAATAAATCGCCGGCAAATAAATACCAAACCAATTAAATAGTTCATTAAAAAATAAGTAAATAATGGTATAACATTTACAAACAGATATGACACTTATTTATTTTTATTATAATATTGATTCTTGTTATAAAATCAATTATTAGTGATGCCAAAAAATAATACAAAATGGAAATTTTACGGCGCCACGCTATTAATTGAGACGGACTGGGAAAATAATATAGATGAAACGAGCGGGGCCGAAACGTAATTTTCTGCGTGTTCTATGCCATTTATAATTAAATCAGATAAAATAAAATATTTACATATTATTTATTCAATATATATATGGGAATGTTTGAAAAAATATATAGGAATATTAGAATGTATTAAATTCTAATAGCTAAATAATATACACAAGCCGATATATATATATATATATATATATATATATATATATATATATATATATATATATATATATATATATATATATAAAAATTTCATCTTACCCGATATGTTTTTCTCGTAGTGCGATAGTTTCAGTTTTTGGCATCTGTTCCGACGCCGACGGCTGAAATTTGACGTACATGATAGGTGATGTTGAGTTGACAGACAGAAGGACGGTAGATGTCTTCTACTTGACTGATGTCTAACAGCTAACAGCTGAGCTGAGGAGCGAACGTGCTGGAGTGTCGAACTTGAGAGTAACCGGAGTAAACCCTCCTCAAGCCAAATCACTCTTTGAAGAGGGGCCCAGGCCAATGACGTCAATATATACCCGCGAATGCAAGATCGCATGCGTAGCAATCTTATGCGCAAAACCCCTCCATTTCAGTCTAAAACCGTATTTCAAATGATAAATGATACTTAATTTAGACAAGAACAAATGTTGTGATAATTAAGACAATTGGCAACATAGTGCTTAATTGGACCTTAGCCATAAGAGTACTAAAAATAACTAAGCCAAAAAGATTTTCACGTGCATGTCGTACGACAGAAGTATGACGTAAATACATGATAATATACAAATGAGAGATTGGTTTATGGCAACAATAAATATTAATATCATAATTATAAATAGTAAAGCTTAACTTTGGATATAAGTTACTTTATTCATTTGGACAGCGACGCTGTCTCTTTTGAGGGCTACGAACCTCGATGCATTTAATCGTAGAATTGTTTTAAATTTCATAAAAAAATATATGATAAATTAAGATATGAAAATGATATATTTCTATAAAACAAACTATTTGATTAAGCATTAAGTACATGTGCTAGCAAATATCATAGATTAAATTCTATTGTTTTAAACTGGTTTTAACTAACTATAATATAACTAATAACTCATACTTAGTTTGTTAAAAAATCTTTTCAGAAATTATCTTAATTAAATATGATAGGTTTAATTTACGAAGGCTTGATTTCATAAATATCAGTTAAAATTATTCTTTACTATATTATCGAATAAAAATCTACATCCAATATAGAAATAATAATATAATCATAAATATAAAAATATGTATATTTTTAAACCGATAACCCAAGGACAGTTAAGTACATACATAATTATTCCAATATGTACATAAAATCTTATAACAAACAAGGCGTCAGATAATGTTTATCGTGCATTTTTTTTTGCGTGTTTTGTTCAAACAATTAGGTAATCTTTAAATAAATTTAACCATGTGGTCAATCCACGTGCGTTTACTGACCTACGCATTTATTTTCATCTCTAAATAGACTATCTCAAACTATTAATTTATTAAATGTAATGATATTTCATCTCTAATTATTCAATGATATATTATACGATATGGATGATAATTCAGTTAATAGAATGACAATTTAAAATTTAAGATAGTTATCGATATGAGAAATGTTTTTCATATCTACTACTTTTTTTACAAATTTAAATCTTTATATATATATATATATATATATATATATATATATATATATATATATATATATATATATAAATTGATTAATAATAGACTAGGTGAACTATAAATTAGCAGATATGCTTATTTGTTATTTAACTATAGATAAAAGAGATGAATATTTGTATAATGTAAGTCGACGCCACTGTCTGCGTTACCTTACATGCTATGATTATGTTATGGTATCAAATTATACTACGGAAAAGTACCCGACAGTTGAAAAAGAAATTCTGCAAATTACATACCACAAAAAAAGCAACCTACATCGATAAAATACTGGTTACCACGACGGTTGATGACTTCGGAACAACATTAAAGTATTATTTGCATAATCAAAAAATACCTAGCTCATATACTAATCTATCAGCGTACGTAAATATATGGTTCGCAAATTTATAAGCGGGCTTATCAACATAAAAATTGATTCGTAATAAAATTCGAACCCAAGAATGTATAACTGGTTTTTGTTTATAAATGATGACAATCACGGAAGTTTAATTTTTAAAGTTACAAAATAGTTTCAATTTTATTTATTTATTGACACATATGTTTGTCAGTCATTGCACGTGCATTAAATGTGATAAAATTGTATTAAGTAATAATTTGATAAGATTTTTTTAAATCCAAAACAGAAACAGTTTATGATTGCATTTTAATTTTTCATACATTTTAGATAATATAATTAATAAATTGTTTCATACAAGTATTATACTTAATGCTTGTTAAATGTTATTTGTGTTTTGCATTTCATGAATGCTGTGATTAACGGAACAAAGATATCCGACTCCGGGATCTAGATAACAACAAAAATACAAGTACAAATGCACTAGTTTAATTAATCAAAAATATTCTGGACAAAGGAATATTCACACACGAGAGTGTCACGTGCATCTGTAAAGATATCGAATTTGAAATTGGAGCAGCCTTATAGTGCAATATCAACTAATTCTAGTTTTTAATTATTGTTGCTATATCAACAAAAAAACATAATGAATTTAATCTATGATAGCACTCAGACAAATTCTAAATATATACTGATTGCATAGGTCAGTTTTCCCGCAGCTATTAGCGCTGTCTGAAGTTCTGAAAAATAATAGGAATAAAACAAATAATAGATTTTTCAATTAGATTTTATTAAAATCACTCGCACGAATAAAAGGTTACATTAAGTAACTGAATCGTACACGAAACCTTTATATGTTGTTTCTTACATAACTTCTTTTCATACATGCCAAACATGATTAAAATATCAAACGAATTTTTCAATGAAATACATAGTAGATTAAAGTTACTTCTATGAATAAACACAGCACTCTTTTTTTCAAACAATTGACTCAAATCCGATTTTTGAATCAACTATTTCAAAAAACATCTGTTTAAAATACAAAAACAAACAAAAAAGAAATATTTATTTCCTATGGAATTAATATATATATAATAATATTTATCCACTCCATAGCCACTGTTTCAGCGAAGTGAATTATGTGTTATAAGTATAATAAAAATTTAAAATTAATATATCCTCACTTGATTCAGTCTGTATGCACACCATGTAGGAAACACTAACACAGTGGTTACAAAACATTTTATGTTATATTACGATGAGCAAACCAACGACTGTATTAGTAAAAATATTCTTATGTTAATTGAGCACATTATCTGAGCTACTATCTAAATGAAAATATGCTACCGTTTATTGGAAATATCTGAAACATTCTTCTACCAGGGATAATCGCGACAAAAATGTAGTTTCTATATGAAATGATTTTAACTTACATACGTTTTCTATAATTCTATATAAACTAATGTTAAGTGTTCAAAATGTTTAATACGACTGGATGTTTATGAATGATTATGTTACAGATAATCCTAGTGAACGGTATTATAAATGTGACTGAATAAATGTTTCCTACGAATGACGAGCATACAGCTTACTCTATGTTTTTACATTTGTCTTTAAACGTGCACATTTCTGATTCTTAATTAATACAGAGTGGAAAATATGAGCGAGTTATATTTCAGTGTATTTTTCATTTTTACAATATCTGTCTGTTAATTATAATATTTAAATGTGGAAATTTACATCCATGATATATTTTTTTTATATTATATTTTTATTCACAATTTTCCTAGAAGTGTAAAAATATGTTTTAATCAATGAAAATACACGGCAATATACTCGTTTTTTTTTAGTATTAAATATACAGATTATATACCACTTAGTTAAAACTACATATAATAAATGATAGATGTGGTATGAACTTTTAAAAATTGCAACTACATCTATTAATATATACTATTTCAATATGCAATATATATATATATATATATATATATATATATATATATATATATATATATATATATATATTTATTTATATTTTTTTGCGATTTTTTTCTTCCTTTTTATATGAGAACATACATATACATGTAATATTAAAATACCTGAATTTTAAAATAATATTATCTAAATAACTCTTAATAGTTAAATGGCTATAATGAAAAATGGTATGGTCGATTTCAACATTAGTGGAAATCACCATCAAAATATTCAGTTAATAAGTGCTTTGTATCAAGAAATGTATTATTATATAAAGGGTATTCAAACAAATGTAAAATTTAAAACTTCCAAAAAAATAGTTGCTAAAAACTGATAACCATTTATGCCCAGGTTCACCAATATTTACATTATTCTTTAGTTAAAATAAACAAAAGTTTTACTCAATTCTGAAACATTTTAAGAAGCTCACAGTTCGGTAATGAATACACTTTTTGTGTTGTACTTGAATTCAAATAATATTCGATATTTTAATACATTCATTCGATGTTTGGTTTGCAATTAAATTTAAGTAGTTCGGATCATTTAGAAATATTACAGATCCATACAAAAATACAAACTTACTCAAAATCTTATCTATAATGTTGTACGTAATTTAACAGTTTTCGCAATTTAGAAAATTTGACCAGTTTATTTTAACTAAAAAATAAATTAAACAAGCATTGGCAAATCAGGCGTTAAGAGAGCATATATTTTTGGATGAAGCAAAAGTGTTTTTTTTTTCTAGACACAACCATGAGATGTACCGAATGGTACATAAAAATTAGTAAAAGGCAAACATAAGAAAAAAAAACTGATATTTTTGTTTAAAAGTTAGCTCAGGCACTGTTACTATTCCTATGAATATTTTATGCATTTCGATATAAAACTGTCGGACTTACATAGCTCTGAATTTATTCAATAATCAAATAATTCTGAGTCATCATTTTTCTTGAAAATAAATTTTGAGTGCAAGCCGCTGGGTTTTTTTTTATATGAAAATGCTTTTTTAATATACTGCTGAATACAATTAAAATAAGTATTCTTAGCGTAATAATATTATAAATCAGCCCTTTTTTCTCTCATAAAAAATAAAATAAAAATGTGAAAGACGGAAATAAATAATATTAAAACAAAATTAAAGCCAGTCTAAAATTCAAAGTTCATTGTAGTTCCAATACTGAAAGATACAATAATTATGTATTTAAAACAATTTATTACGCAAATAAAATATGAAATTGTCATAAACAAATTCTCTAAATAAAACGGTCTACTAACTAAACTTAACGTTTTAATACAACCTTACGACCGATTTTAAAATTAAAACGAATACTAAATTACAAATCAATAATATTTAAAATTACACGCGCTTTCAAAACAAACATTGATCCGCTGCATATTCAACTAGTTAAACGAGATAAAATTTGGTATAAAACATTAGCTCAAATTTTCAGAAATTTTATTGTTGCATTATTTATAGATAAAATAACAGTTTCGATATTGTTTTTTTTTTTTAATTTTATATTTCCTATAAAAACAGCATAATTTTCTACAAACATTGATTGATGCTAGAAAAACGTATGTACAAGGCACAAGTGAAGAAAATCAAATTTGATTTTTAGATTTTACGTTCTGGAAAGTGATGAAACTGTTATTTTCCCTGAACAACAGATAAAATTTCTATGTGGGAAAATTTGAGTTAATAGTTTACCATAAAATACGAGATCTTAATCCGACGGCGGCTAAAAACAATGATATAACTATCGAACTTGTGAAAATGTATTTACAATTACATGTAGAAGTGGGTTACAATTGCTTGAACTAAATGATTTTCGTATTTGTTAAACATTTAATATAATGTTTGGTTAACAGAATATGTTACACAAATGTTGTAATTAATTCGGTTTTTTATCCTGTGACACATAATTATCTATTGAAAAAAATCAAATATTATTAAATGTTTGGATGATTTAATATTAGCATGTTTTAACAGCAGTTTCATTTTTAAATCCATGAGAATTTTTATAATAACAATTTGAACACATACACACACAGAGGGTTTTTTTCATTTGAATGCTTGTAGCAACTAGAAATCAAAATGATTTTCGGCACTGAGTACCAAAACAATAACAATAAATCGTTATAGAGAATAAAACAAACAAAAAAAAAGATAATATATATAAATAACAAAAATTTTATAAATTGATACGTTTGAAACGGCATTGGCAAAGTGACTACTTAGTGTGCAGCGGTCGTTTGTAGCAACCATTTGTGTTTGTGATACACTCAAAAATATAACTCAGGGTTAATTGGAGAGGTTTTCCGAAAGTTCACTATAAACAGTTATTTATATAAAAAAAATAAAAATAGCGGCTACAAACAAAACGACAAGACATGGTTAAATTCCTCTGCCAATGTTGTGATGTTTTTGTAGAGTAATAAACGCAATCAATGCCTACCTAAGGTTGATGAAGTGATTGGTGAGTGAGCAAAACAATTTAATTTTTTAAATGTATGACAGGGTTTGTTTGAAGGCAGAGATGGTTGACACCTGAGGGTCTTAATTTTTTTTAAATTTATTTTAATTAAAAAGTTGTTGATTTTTACTTACCAAGCCAAACACGGGTGGCTCACTAAAGTGCTAGAATATTCACCTATTTTTATTATGTATGTATAAAGTAAAACAGCAATATAATGCCCAAGTTCAAAGATCGTAGTTCACCACATCATACACACAAACAGAGACACAATATTTATTAATTATTTATTTATTAAGTATTATTTTTAAAAAAAAGTCAACCGTTAGCTCCGTACCTGGAGCAGAGCGCGGCGGCGGTGTCCGGATCTGTTGTAAAATCATCATCATCCATGTCGTCGTCTTCGTAGTTGTAATAGTGTTGTTGTTCGTTGATGAGAGGCCGTAGCCCCGGCTCCATGACGAGTACGTGAACTTTCGGCGAGTCGCAATGTGATGACGGAAGTTCAGCAGAGTTGACAAGGGCTGCGTTTACTACTGGAAGACCTACAACTGTTCCGGATGTATTTGAAATGGCCGAGAAGTGCGTGGCTGCTGTTGAGGGCACACCGTGATGATACACTGACTGAATGTTCCGATGTTGTAGTTGCAGCTGTTCTTGTTCGGAAAACGGACTTTCCGACCGAGGAATTCGATAAAAACTAGCACTACACTGAGAACCTAAGTCTGACCTTTGTCATTTGCTGTTTGTCTGCAGGGCTGCATTTATTTGTGTCCATAGGTCTTTTTTACACGATTTTGATCTACCAGAAATAAAAAGAAATACACAATATTAGTTTTTAGCATAAAAAAAAACAATTATTTCATACCTTCTAATGGACTGTAGCCACTCTTTGAACTGTGTATTTCCTTCTGGAGTTATTTGGAAGGCAGCTCTGGCCGCACAGACAATAGTGACGAAATCTTCATAGTCCGCTGTAGTTAAATGGTACAATTTTTGATGCATGCATTGGATATACATCTGTTGACATTTCTGCACAAGTGGAGTAAGTGCAGTGCGTAGATGTTGCATCACCAAACCGGGATTGTTACGTGATAAATATTGAGCTGCTTCAATCGCAACATCATGCAAAACGAACGGGCTGACAATAGAATTAACAGCACAAACACAAAATTGGTGCAAATATTGGGTACCTATAAATATATATAACAAAAGAAAAAAACAATATTTGATTATTTGCTTAATGTATACGTGTGTTTATTTTCCTTAACAAACATAAGCAAAGCGTACCCAGATGTTTGGAGATACGGAGCAGCCATTTGACATCTTCGCCGTAGGGTGGATTGCGTGCATATTTGGCTTGAGGACGATCATCATGGACACGACGTGCTAGAGTCTCTAACGCTAACATTCCGACGCGATACGCTGCTAACAAGTACCGCATTTGAGCCTGACTGAACTGTTGCGGTTGCCTATGTTGTTGAGGTCGAATATTCTGCGCTTGTGGAGGCACCATTCCTGAACCATTTCCTTGAGGTGGCATTGGCATGGGAAACATGTGTCCTTGGGCTACAGGGCCTGTTCTCATAGACGCTGTCGGTGCAATACTATAGTACTGGATATTCGGTTGCATTTGATGTTGGGGAGCATTCGGAGGCATACTTGTGTAAGGAGGAGGTGGTGGAGGATAAGCGCCTTGGGGAGCAGGATGCTGATACGGAGGATTTGGATTTGGGTAGCCCGGAGGTTGTCCAGGCGGAGGTCCATATGCAGGTGGCTGATTTTGTGGAAATGATTGATTATTTGATTGTTGAGAATATTGGAATTGTGGAAGATACATTTGCATATGTTGCGGAGGTGGTAATTGAACAGCATGAGGATGAATTGGAGTACCGTAACTCAATTGGGGATGATGAGGGTGGTGTACTGTAAAACTATACGGCACTGCGTATGGGACTGCAAGTGGAGCTAAAGTAGTTACTGTTGGATGTTGATAAGGGGGTGGCGGTGCTGTGGTCACAACTACCGACGCATTATTACCCATCTGCATAGCGCCAGCTCCATTATTTTGATGACCAGGCGGAATTTGGGGAGGCATCTCCATTGCAGGATTTGGCTCAATAAGCGCTACCAACGCTCCATGTGGATCCATCAAATTATCATTAGGCATCTCATTCTCCATCATCACTTCGCCGCCAGGTGTATGCCGTACGTACAACTCATACCAATACTTCGCAACTTGGAACAAAACTTCCGGATAAACTCCGCCGCCTTTCGCTGCATTCTCAACCGTAAGACAAGAATGCTCAAGCATCATGTCACTTTGTTCTTTGCACTGCAGTATAGCACGTGTTATTTCATTTGGATTGAGGGCATGTGCATGAGGTAGACACGACAAGGCTAGTTCTGCAGCTGCTCGCACCATATTCGGATCACAACCCCGAGACGCACGATCCGCTATGCTGGCAGCTTCCGGTGGCGTTAGGTGCCCTTCCCACGTATCGATCAAGAATGATATTGCTGAGGCACCGATTTCCATTGCTTGGCCTTAACAAACACATACATACATAAAACGAGAAATTATTTCTTTTCCCTAACACTTAATACAACATACCCGTGATCCATGAAACATGTGAGGAATAAGTACGACTTAGCCAGTTAGGACTAACACAATTGTGCAACCCAAGTGCATATAGTCCCAATTGGAATGCACACATGTGCAACGCCCGATGCGGTCCATGATGATTCTGGTTGGTGGAGGCCTGTGTAAATAACGATGTGCTGCTATTACCACCGGCTTTGATTAGAACCGATTTGGCCAATTCGAACATGAAATGTGCACCAGCTTCAGATGGTTGGTTCGGTATCGATGGATATGCTCGCTTGCCTTTGTACCGGGATTCCTTCGTTCGAGTTGTGACCTGCACCGTAGATGTTTGTGTCGTAACGGTTGAACCGCTTGCACCTAAATTCAAACCAGCCAAACCTTGTTCCATTTCAGCGCTTGTAGAACTATGTGGTCGGCTTCCCCCATCTAAAATTGAACAATTTTAGTTTTGCGTTCTTGAATTGGAATTTATACGATTTCAAACATACACTTACTAAGGTCTGCGACTAAAATATCGGCGGGTGGAACCAGTGACGATAACGGAGACATCACTTGTTCTGGACATTCTTCACGTCTCATATTATTCAACTGGCTCTTCACTGGTGGATTACTTGTATAATACGAGTTGACGATTGGAGATTTAAGCAATTGATGCACTTCTCTGTCTAATAACCGATCCATGATACGAGCAACTTTCCATGAATCGTCTTTGTAAAACACTAGTAATACTACAGCCAAATCTCCACGTTGTCTTCTAGTTCCTTCGCAAAGTAGCGGATGATCTGCTTCAGATACATTCGCTTTAAGGCCTAACGCCGCAACAGCAGCTTCGAAAGCAAGCGCTTCATCTGGCGGCGAACGAAATGGTATATTCAACAATTTACTCCTCATCTCCCTGCCGACAATATTTGGCATGACCAACGCGTCAAAAACGAAGCTCGCTAGCATTATCGGCAGCAAGGCTTCACCACGTGATTTCATAGTTCCTTCCTTAAGCTGCTCGGCTTTTTCTCGAAGTATTCTGATCTCCTGGTAACCTAAAGGTATCCTCTTCAATAAGAGTACTATATCAGTTTCTTGATTCGCTAATTTTACTTCTAAAGGTTTTGTACTAGCTGGCGGACGAGCCATTTCTAAACCAAACATACCGACACGGAATGCCAAGTGTGAATGTTCTGAGTTCTCGGCCAACACAGTGCATAAGAATGCACATTTGGCCAAGGTTGCCGAAGCCAAACAACTGAGTTGATGTGAAGCAGGATTCAGCTGTTGCTTTTTGCCCTTACGCCTCGGCACATGTGGAATATCGATCATTAAATCAGGTGGATTGGCGAGTAATTCTTCAGCTAGTTTCACACCTAACATACACGCTTCTCTGCCATGTCCATGCGCATGCAAGCCTTCTGCTCTTGCAAATAAAACATCCCATGGATCTTCTGACCGTTTGAGATTGGCAAACATTGTTGCTCTGTTGATGGTATCTTGTTTCGTGTCTTTCGATGATGATTGCTCCATTGCTGCAATCGCTTTTGAATCGTAATAATATAAATTGTACTCATCACCAGATTGCGGTGAATCAGAGGTAAACGACGATAAGGAATCGTCTTTGGACGGTCTTCTAGAGATCTTTTTAGTGCTGACATCAACACATAGTTCTTCCTCCTGTTTTGATGTAGATTGACCAGGTTGTAAATGGACATCAGCAACTCGACAGTTACTGCTACTTGTACTCGATGAATCACTACCACCACCCTCTTGCGAGTCCGAATCTACTGCTCTGATAATCGGTGGAATTAGCCGCGGTACACTAGGAACCATTAGATTTGAATCGTCATCACTTTCACAAAATCCTTCACTACTAACACTCGAACGGTTTCCGTCGCGAGCCGCCAACGGTTCGTTCGCCGGGAAACCTTGCATATTAAACCGAACGAATTCAGCGAAATTCAGCCGGGTCGCCGTCGTTCCGTGATGATGAAAATGATGGTGATGATGTGTGTGATGGTGAGTGCCCGGATGTTCACAGTTCAACACTGCTTGACTGGAATTCACTTGCGTAACAGCGTCGCCGCGCGATTCGCTGGAATGTCGGAAACATGTAAACGGACAATGATACATCGGGTTTATATCATTTGTATATGTAATCCCAGGCATTGGATAATCTTCCCAGTCTAAGTAGCAGGCTTCGATCGCCGGTTTGAATCCTGTAAACACTTCTAAATCTAGCCGGTGACCTGAAGCTTTGTTACCATTTATATGTGCTGCACTTGCTACTGAGCCCAAACGGCTTTTTGTTACTTTTTCCATGATTTTCAAGTGCCAACTTGTAAATTGATTGTGTAACATGTCGCGTTCTTGTGGTGCTAGGCCTGGATTCAAAGCTGCTAATCGCCATAGTATCACGATTTCATCGCATAGGGAAGAGCAAGCATGTTGTGAAGCGTGGCTGTTACTGTTGACGTTACCGTGTTTTCCACCGCCTCCACCGCCATGACCTGCACTCCCATTTAACAGGGCCACCTTTGTGTTAAACCACCATACTAAAATCTGAAACAAAACATAAAGACTTCGTAACAGTACTTACGGCGATCTAAAACAATATTTTCCGCAAAGAAATATCTTATAAGTGATAAATTATCGTACAGAAAAAGACATGAAAATATACATACTTTTATACAATAATATAAATTTAGCCTCCTACCTGTTCGCAAGCCATACTCTCCTCGGTAATGATTTCCAGAAGAGGAACAGCATTGCGATCATTTCGTTTGAACATCTCACGTACTATACTTAATAAATTCCACATGCCCTCCGGTTCTCTGCCACGCAAAGGACGCAGTAATGAAGTCCATTCTGCTGCAGCTGGTGGTGCAGTTGTACTCAAGTAATTTACATCACTAGAATAAATCAATTAATATCATATTAAAATGCATGATGTCTATCCTATCGAATTTCAGTGAGTGAAAACCATACCTGAATACAATTGGAGCCGGTACACAAAATTTAATAAGTATTTTTTTGATGTTATCATGCAATGCTTTCTCATCCAAATACCAACTAGTCTGGTCATTTGCGGAGGCTCCTGCGGTGGGATCAGGAGCCCCGCATACTGAATTAATAGCGGACGGTTGAGAGCCCAATAGTTCATCCAGGAGCCGTTGCGCTGTTGGCAATATTTGTTGCGGTAGTTCGCTGATTAAGTATTGAGCGAACTTTTGCAATTGTTCGCGGTGCAAACGTGATAATGATTCGGATACAGGTGCCCGAAGACATACTTGATACGGCTATAAATATTATAATAGTTAATTCTCGCTTGTGTTACTTTAATTTGCTGGGGTTTGTATAACCTGATGTATACGATGTAAGCAAACAGCTACTACATGTGAACACCAATACGCTGTCGATGAACATGTGCAATTACAAGATGATATTCGTCTACGGTCAAATGTTACGGCTACATTTTGTGTTGTTCTACTTCCCATAGACTGTATTACAGTTGCTGATAAATGAAAACCTATAAACGAATTATGCATGTTTAATATTTGCTTGAAAACTCATATACTATTTAGAACTCAGTTCGAAGACCCCACTGGTACTTAATAAAAATTAAAAACAGTGATCATGCGAAATATATTCCATATCTTCCATTGTGTCCTTACAAAAAAATATTGTATGTACAGCATAGGACTTTCGAAAGGACAGTTAGCGTTAGATTTTTCAAATTACCTATTTGCAGTGGATCTTTGACGCCTCTGTTTTTAAATATGTGTTCGCCTCGTTGAAACTCTTCGGCTGAACCATTTGCTAAACACGAATACAATCGAATATCTTCTTCATTATCGGGGAAACTCCAGAATGCAATTCGCAGCTGAAGTTGTTCCGGTACTGGCGGATATACATGTTCCACTAGCTCAAAAGGTATGTGCGATGCCACACATTTTGCCGCTAACTCCGCTAGCGGTGTCACTGGCGTTAGCTCTGTTCAACATATATATATTCACATTAAAAATAAATATTTTATATTAAATTAACGAATGTCGTCAGTTCTATTCTTTATTTTAAAATACTTTCTATAGTAATGCCAAGTTACATATATATTTAAGTGTTAATTATCATTTATTGCGTCAGGAGTTACAATAAATAATATCATATCTAAGAATATGTTTAACTACTAATATTAAATATTAGTTCTAAAGGTTCGATAAATATATGAATATAATTTTAAAATTAAATATGCATAAAACAAAACTACGGGTACCCATATGAAAGACAAAGGTTGATAGCAATCTAATATCCCTTCATAGCAATACATAATTACTTTTTAATGTTTTTTTTTTTTGTAATATTAACATAGATTACGATATTTAAATTGAATATAAAATTATATTATTGTTCTGTTGCTTCAACAAAGAGGACATATACTTTTCGTTTGCGCCACTGTCTACGGTAAAATTAGGACAAGCAGTTTACATAAAACATCCTTTATTTTTATCAGCAACAATTTAAGTGATATTCATTACATCGA
The DNA here is from genome assembly GCA_018344505.1 of Nebria ingens riversi. Taxonomy (NCBI): domain Eukaryota; kingdom Metazoa; phylum Arthropoda; class Insecta; order Coleoptera; family Carabidae; genus Nebria; species Nebria ingens. The sequence goes on along the minus strand of JADQWA010000029.1, from coordinate 160,819 downwards.
GAAATAACTACATAAATAGTATGACCTTAATTGTTTTATCTATTGTTGATAAAGAATTTACTTAAATACAACCACAGATTTTCTCTAATAATCTAGAAGAAAAAAAACCTATTTACTAATTCAGAATCAGAAAAACCTATCCGATAAGTTTATTTATGATGATATAAAGAGAAATATATATATTTGTTATGTTATGTATTTACGGTGATACAAAGGCAAAAAAAGGTCAGTGGTATCAAAGAGCATAACAGATGTGGACGGTTACGCACGCGCAGTTGTTTTCGTCCTCCACGGGCAGACATACCCCCAGGCCAGGCTATTGCCCTGCCAGCTGAAGAACAATAACACAACAAACAAGCAACCAACGGCAAAGCTAATCTTACTGCACTGACTGACTCCCTAACTAACCAATGAGAAAGAAAAAAAAACGCAATATAACTCTCATCAGAAAAAAAAGCCTTCATAAATCCGTGTACTTATTACTTTGCTACTTTCTCTTTTCATCCGTTCTACTTTCAATCTCTCTATAGCATAATTCATGTATAGGCCACCAGGTACTGTAAAATTGTGTACTTCTAAAGAGGTGTAATTTTTATTTTAAAACGTAATAATACCCATAATAATCTAATTCAGTTTAAATAACAGAAGCCATTGATATTTTCCTAAATGACTTATTTCTTACATATAATTTTACATTAAAATCATTTTCTATAGATATGAATCATTCCAAATGAGGAGTAGAAAAGTAGCTCTGCATATTTGAAAGTTTCAAGATGAGGAAAGTCAATTACATAAATCTGATTATTATTAGAAACATATATCTCTTTTACAATTTTGATATGTATTTTGATTTGCATCATAAAGATTTGTCTCATAAATAATCTAGTGTAAAATATGATTGGATACCAAAATTAATTTTATTGAAATGTGGATACGTTATAGTTATTAGAGGAGTATGAATTATAAGTGTATTCAATTTGCTTTATTGGTATGTACTTAATTGGAGTGGTATATTATATATTTGGTTCTAATTGTCGTCGCACATGATCGTCAACGAACGATGCAATCAAAACAGATTTAGTTCGGATGCCGTTGCACGATGCCAATAGATAGACATAGAACAGTCGGTGTCAACGCACTAGCCGAGCTGTATTTACTAGGGTACACTCCGAAGACCAAATTCTAAAATTGCTATTTCGTTTAGGAGCGAATTGGCCGTTGGGCAAATTGGGTATATCAGAAGGAAAAAAGGCCTCTCAAATACGATTTTACTTACACCATGCACCTGCCTTTGTAACTAAAATGGTTTTAAAAAAAATTATAATCGAATGACAAGCAGTTTTGTATACATTATTCAGCGAAACACAGTTTGTGTTACTGGCAATTTAAAAAGTAAAAAGGTAAAGCGGTAATCGTTTAACTGCCTTGATGATGAACAAAGACATAAAGACTGCGCATTCGGTGAATGTTAGAGTATGGGAACAAAGGACATCAAATAAAAATGCAACAGTTCAAGAATCTCCCACCCGTATCAAAATAGAAAGCAATATTGTTTTGGGATAGTAAACAATTGAGTTTATAGATAACATTTTTAGAGAACAACATTCGCATTCATATGGAAGAAACAACAAAAAATAAATATTTTTACTAGTGATTTTTTTATTTTTTTTTTGGAAATGACATAAAAGTTTTAATGTTGACTTTAAGTGATTATAAAGAGAAAGAGGAAGTCTTCCTAAGAATCTCATTAGTATCACGATTTAACTTTGTTAAGAAACGACTGTTGAAAGACCGGCTATTTTAAAAATGGTCATTATGAAGTCAGCACAACTGAAATGAATTAGATATTTTATCTTATATGATTTTTTCTTGGCAATAGAAAAACACGATTATTTGTTGTACATCCGGCCAACTTACCATCTGAAGACCGTTTTCCTGACCCAAAACTATATGAGCCCGAGGAAGCTGTAGGTTTTTTCCATCCGCGCCAGTTGTTACAAAGACTCTCTGGTTCAGAACTCCAGCTGCACAACGAATCTTCTTCGAATCTGTCTGAATCTTCAAAACTGAAACGACCACCTTCTTCCCAGTCCCGCATTGCACCCTCGTCATCGCCGCCCCCGTTACCACCCGCGCCACCACCACCGCCGCCCCCCGTAAGGTCACCAGACGCCGCCACTTTCAAAACAAAGAGACAGGTCCGTCTAATTCACCCTGCCTTGACCCACACAGAACAGGGCTGAGGGGTCGTACTCTTCACTGTCTCTCACTCACTCACTGATTTGCTCTTACTCACTCACTCACAAGACCACTTTAAGTTCGAACCTGTGTGCAACAAAAGCGAATTCAAAACAAAAGACCTTTTTAAGCGATCAGTGACACTCAACCTGCCTTGACCCACACCGACGGAACCCAGGGTCACTCAAAAACGCGATACGTCTGCCGTCGGGGTAACCTTTTATTCTCCCCTGCTGCACTCCATAGGTATACTTCTCTGCTTACTTAACAAAGCAAATTCGACACTTTCGTTAAGTATGCCAATGCACAGCGAAATGACATTTTCATCAATGATACTGATAACAACACAAAATCCTGCATAACATTCAATATTCCTGCTATATGACACTACTTTTCAACCCTCGAGCTTTACGGCTCGGCCTCCCCCATCAACGACAACAACAAATATGGCGAGCACAACGACCACAGCCACCTATGATATCGTCCTCCACTAGCTGAACTGCTTCCAAATTTTGACATTTCTTAGTTTCCTCACAGCCCGTTATTGGATATAAGCAGCACAAGCACAATTTACACAGTAAAAATAAGCTAAGAGGACACTCTGCATTAGACTTAACTGATTTTCATGGCCTTGATTTCCTACAAAGATCACTGCCACTCTTAAACCAAGCTTGAAAATAGTTACGATTAACCCACTATTAAAATTATTCTGTCATAACTGGTAAGTAACCAGTCATAAAATATGCCTTTATCCTTTTGGTTTACCAGCGAAAATATCAAGGTCATGTAAATCGTTCTTGTAAGTGCCGTTTCTACTAATTTTTTATTTAAAACAGCGTTGTCAGGCTTATTTAAATCTATATTAAAATTATATAATAACATTATTTCGATAGTTCTATAGAAAAATGAATGCATGGAATTATTGAATATCTTCAATTTTGAATGTATAAGACAATGTCATAAAATATAAGACCTCTTACATAAATAATAATTTAAATAGTAGTGGCAACTGCGCATAGGAATAAATGGTTTCTACCTTATCGACAAGTCTTTTGATGATCGTGTTGTGTATGTGAACAACGAAAGGTTTGTAATTTTATTTTATATACAGTGTATTAAACATAAAAGTGATAAAATACTACTGTACTCAGTTTATTTGTAAGTTGTTTTGTCTCAATAAACTTTATAATGGATAAAATATTTGAATATAGTGATGGATGTTGATCGAAGAAAATTGACAGCAATAGTTTTCGCATGGTGTCATGTTTAATATATTTTAAATAATAACAACCTTCGTTGACATGATTACATACAAATAATTGAAGTACTTTGTGTTATGTTTACGTTGTTTGTTGTTGGTTTAATTGTTGATATGTATTGTTGAATTGTAGGATACAATGGCTCCAAGAAAAGGTAAAGTACAGAAAGAGGAAGTTCAAGTATCGCTTGGCCCTCAAGTACGTGAGGGTGAAATTGTTTTTGGAGTCGCACACATCTTCGCAAGTTTCAATGATACTTTCGTACATGTAACTGACTTATCCGGTCGTGAAACAATTTCCCGAGTCACCGGAGGCATGAAAGTTAAAGCCGACAGAGACGAAGCGTCTCCTTACGCTGCTATGTTGGCTGCCCAGGTACATATATATTCCTAACAAATTGAAATGAGAACATATTGATACTTAACCGCCGTAAAAGCAATTTTAGTTTCCATAGAAACAATAAACGATTACTATTTATGTCTAATGTAAATGTTCATTATTGTAATTTTAATCGCACTTTATATGAATCGAATCTAACAATTATGCAAAGTTGTTTAAATGTTATTTCGTTGTGATTAAAGGTGATAAATGTTGTTTATTGTAGGATGTTGCTGAAAAATGCAAATCGTTGGGCATCACTGCTCTTCATATTAAACTCCGTGCGACCGGTGGTAATAAGACCAAGACTCCGGGGCCCGGTGCTCAAAGTGCACTCCGTGCCCTCGCTCGTTCCTCCATGAAGATTGGCCGTATTGAAGATGTGACTCCAATTCCATCAGATTCTACGCGCAGGAAGGGTGGACGACGTGGTCGTAGATTGTAAATTTATTATAAATCTCTGTGTTTGACTACCAGCTACACATTCATTTTGTTATACTACCAATAATTAAACAATCTGCTTTACAGCTAAATATTATCATTTTATATATTTATAAACAACAGTTATTAATTCTTCCACCAAATTCCATTTCCATTCTTTTCTAAATATATAATATAAATATGCATCTGCTGCAAACACTACTTTTTAGTATTCGATTTGAATTACTCAAAACATTCTAGTGCGCATGCGAATTGTGTTTTGTTTTGTTGTCACATGTGTGAATCTCAAATCTTTGATGCTGCTACACAACAACTGATTAAAACAATGTCTGATACACCAAAAATCCACGTGCGCCTAGCAACAAATCGTGTAAACCCTTCCGTAGCGTGTCATCAAAATGTACCTAAACTCTATTCACCCGGTGAAGATATAATACAAGAGGAAGGTTTTATGAGGTTAAATTCACTACAAAACAACATGTACAAAATTATTACAGACTTGATTAAATAATAGGGGCCACGGTACTTATGCAGAAGATGGTCGTTTAAAAGCATCTGTTGTTGGTAAAAAAGAAGTTGTGAATAAATTGATTTCTATCCGACCATTGAAAAGCCGCTACAACGGCGAAATCGGTGATGTTGTAGTCGGGCGCATTACCGAGGTGCAACAGAAACGGTGGAAAGTTGAGACGAATTCACGATTGGATGCGGTTTTGTTGCTTTCATCCGTAAATCTACCCGGTGGTGAATTGGTAAGTTACCCATTATAAAAAAGAGTCACGTCTACAAAAATATGTTAATAATAGAGAAGAAGATCTGCTGAAGATGAACACATGATGCGAAGATATTTACAAGAAGGTGATTTGATTAGTGCTGAAGTTCAGAGTGTATACACAGATGGGTCACTTTCGTTACACACTAGAAGTTTAAAATACGGCAAAGTATTTTGAAAATGTCTATACATCTTTTGGGTAACTAATAATTCTTTTTATTTCAAGTTATCACAAGGAGTACTTTTAAAAGTATTTCCATCGCTCATCAAACGTAGTAAAACACATTTCCATAATTTGCCATGCGGGGCGAGTATTATATTAGGTAATAACGGATTTGTTTGGATTTGCCCAACAATAAACGTAGAAGATGGAATTGGAGGTTTCGTACAAAACTTAGAAGAGGTAATTCAAACATCAATATTATGAAAATCATTTATTTAGAAAAATCAATCATTATTTTCAGGCCGTCCCAAGAGCAGAAAGAGAAGTAATTGGCCGATTAAGAAACTGTATACTAGCACTCGCGCAAAGTAAAATGGAACTTTACGATACAAGCATTTCTTACGCGTTCGAAGAATCACAAAGATATTCAATTTCAGAACTGTTACTTCCTGAATCAATGGTCGATGTAGCTTTATCAACTACACAACGATTACTTTCATTACAAAACGCTTAAAATCGCTTTTTTTTAAATTTTTATATTCATATAAATACAATTTATAATTATGCCTTAAAACCTAGTTACGAATTATCGACAAAAGTTCTCATGTAAAACTGCGTATAACTTTGTTGCTTTCCGTGGTCCTAAACCTGGACATTGTGACAATTGGTATTCGGTGGCTTCTATGATGTTTTTCAATGTTCCGAATTTCGCTATTAATGTTATAGCATCCGTTTTATTTATAGGTTTGATAGAAGTCAATGCTTGCGCCAGCTAGAAAACAAAAACAAATGTATTTATATATTTCAATTATTATCTTGATCTGAATTACTTGATGGTATGGGTATGTTTCGCTCTTCTCCATTATTATGTCTGCAGGTTTACTTTCGATTATTTTATACGTTTCAATAATTTTGCCGCTTTCTTCAAAACTCCATGATAACATTAGAGTTAAGTCAGCTAATATACATATTCTAGACAAATGTTTTAAAGGGTGGTGAGGATCATCAATATCAATCTAAAGACAAATCACAATTTTTTGTTAGAACACTAGTTACGTTTTATAAAGTTTAGATTTTCACACCATAACTAATAAAACGCGAAGTTCATATTTTTTCCCCAATTGTTTCAGACGTTCATGAATATAATCCGGGTTTAAATTATGGTATTTTAAAGATAAAAATAAAGCACAAGTATTCGGTCCCATTTGATAATCGGGTATAATTTCATCAAACTCCCATGGTACATTAACAATTGATTTTAATAATGGGTTACCTTTCTAGAAGATAAACAAAAATTACCTATAACCTATATTAGCTGTTTTACCTAAATAATTACCTGTTTCGGATTTACTAATAAACCATGAGTTTTTGTTATTACTTTTGATGTGCTTTGATCCGTGGATGTCCTTGGTTCATCAGGATTTGCTACAAAATTAATTAGTTTAAATACATTTTAAACATTGAAATTATAACTATTACTATTTGCAATCATATCATCAACGTCTATTGACGCTAAAACTGCGTTAAAAGAATCATCCATGTTTTGATAAAATATATATATATATATAAAAAGTTCACAAACTATAACCGGATTGCCGCCGTTGCCATATTGTATTTGGTAACTTTCATAACAAAAATATATTTCTCTAAATCAATACAAGAATAAAAGAGATATTTTACTGCTAGAGTAGTCTTTTAATATTTGTTTTAATATCTATAATGCATGCAAAGAATTGTTCAAATAAAATTAGTGTTGTGTCTTGAATACGTATTTACATAAATATTGTTTAAAATTAACTGTCTATCGTTATTTTCTTTTGTAAAATTAGTAATGTGTATCTATACTCACTGCATATAAGCTTCTATTATGTGCAGTATGCCCTTTGATAACTGAAAAGTGACGCGCACAAGCAATGCGAAAAAAAAGAATAGCAAATTTTGGGTTAGAAAGATAGTCGTTGTTTGTTTATTACTTTAAGAAAATACTTTCATAATCGTCTTAAAATAATATTGAAACAGTATATAATATAATTTCATTTCAACGTTTGCATTTTTACCGAATTTATAAATCAAACGCCATCAGACATTACGAAAGTATACCAGATAGCTGTACTACTGCAGTTAACTACAAAATCCAATAAACATGTAGTTTTCATATAACATTACTACACAGTGCTAATCCAAGAAAGCGTAATATTTAATTATAAAATGTGTAATACATGATTGTAATTTGACAGGTATGTGTAATATTCAACTACTCTTGCCCCTAATTAACTTGTATAGTATCATTTACAGTTTTCAATATGGATATAAGTGATGTATACTATTCAGACAGTTCACAGCTGATGCAAGTTGAAACTAGTAATTCCAGTTGGTGTGAACAACATACGGTACTAGTAGGTACTGAAAATATATCATGGCAAGAAGATGGACCTGAAATCACCGTAAATTATTCAGAAACTTCAGCTGATCAAACTATAACAGAAAATGACGCTTATCTGTCAGCCGATGCGGGAGACAGTGACGAGGAGGCACCATCACAATATTTTTCGATTTTGGAATCGAATAACACACACTCCGCAAACACCACCGACGAGAATGAAGAAATGGTGTATGGCAATCTTAATATTGAAGTCGGCAAAGAAGAAGTGATTATACCTGATGCAAACTCAGATAAATCGGATGCTGGAGTGGTTTTATATCGGATGGAAGGTTCGGATGAGTTATTTGCGGTTCAAGTTGCTGATGATGGTAATGGGAATCTACATAGGTATCAATATAAAGTTAGGTTAGTATATTTAGATTTACTACAACGAGAAATTATTTCGTAATTGACTTCAACGTATATTCTCTTTATAGACAAACAGCTGATGGTTTTGAAGCAATTCCTGGTACAATTGAAATGCAAGAAGATACTGATTTTGTCCCCACGGATGAATTAAAAAAAGTAGTACACCCAAACCAAACTGAACAAACAATCAAACCTGGTACAGAACCTGACGTAATTGTTTCGCCGCATTTTCTGGATGACGATCCAGAGGAGATGGATGACAATTTCTACATAAACAATACCGAAGAACTTAATACTGAATATTTAATTCAAAACACTTACGAGCAAACCGAAGAGTGCGAAACTGTAAGAACTGGAACGGATTCTGATGAGTCCAATTCAATTGTTCAACCGACCCAAGTACAACCAGTAAAAGAAACTGCTAAACCTAATATTTACCCGGATAGCGAAAGTGAATATGAAATTGAGGAGTTGGAGGAGGCATTTCAAGATGATAGTTTTGAAGAAGAACTAATATCAAATCGTGCTTCTCCGCAGATATTACAACATAAATCAAATTTGGTTAATATTACAACACAACCGGAAAAACAATTAAAACAAACGTTAGATTCACGCAATGTAACAGTGTATCAAGACGATAATCATTTATCATATTTAGTTGTTAAAACTAAAGAAAAAGAAAACGTATCGCTTGAATCCGCTTCGAAATTCAACAAAACAAATCTTCGAAGTATATTGAAAAGTAATAATAAAAGTATTTTATTACAAAAACCAGAAAAGACACCAACTTTGCCTGCTATAATCGCAAATAAAGACACAAGTACAAAGATAAAAGAACCCAAACCACCTGTAGTAATAGCACTAAAAAGTGCTCGCCAACCACGTAAACAAACAATTACACCAGTTGAACGAGCTGATTCAGAAATCACTGTTCAACCATTGGTGTACTCGTTAAATGAACCTGAAGAAATGGATCCTATACCGAAGCCTCCGGTTTCCAACAAAAGAAAACTCGTCGCTAGTGAAGTGTACCAAGTCAGCGATGATTCCGATCCGGAATTTACGTTAAAACCCAAAAAGAAGAAACGCAAAACTAATAAACGCGGCCGACAAAAGAAAACTGTTGAAATCACAATACTTGATTCTGATGACGATGAAGACTATAGTGAAAATGATAGTGAGTCAAGCGTGATTGAACTGGTTTCAGATGAAGAAAGTAGTAATGAAGAACTAATTCCAGAAAAAACAGATGAAGAAGTTACTAAAAAAAGTGATACAGCTGAAAATAACAACGATGAAAATGAAGTAGAATCAGATAAAGACGATGACACAGATGTAGAATCTGATAATGAATCGAAATCCGAAGAAGATAAACCTTTAGCGGAGATTGTGAAGGAGGCTAAAGCTCCGAAAAAATTAGTTGGTATTTTAAAGAAACATAAATGCCCTATGTGTCCGAAAACATTTCCACGTCAAATAACATTAAAAAAACATATGATCATACATAGTAATCGACGTACGTTAAGGTCATCAATAAATAAAACAATTCCAAAATCACTAGAGAAATCTGAACCAGTTAAAGAAGTCGTTGAAGTGGAAGTTAAGAAGCAAAAATTTGACTGTGTGAAATGTAAAATAAAATTTTTATCCGAAAGCCAGTACAAACGACATCAAACTGTACACAATTCCAAATTTGTAAATGGAGATACGCGTAAAGCAGTCAAACCAATGTCGCCCAAACGAAATTCGATGTTTGCAAATCGCTTACGAGCCTCGACTCGACAGAGCGTTGTAACAAAACCTCAACTTCGGATTAAAAAAGAGTGCAACAAGTGCGAGTATTGTGGCCAGGTATTTTTGCTGCGGACTATGCTCGCAGTGCATCGTAATACACATAAAACGTTTCAATGCTCGAATTGTAAGACTACATTTACTGCGAAATTACTTCTGGATGATCATCTAAAGAAACATTGTGGGAAACCTGTTCTACAGCGGAAGAAATCGTTGCGAGGAAGCCCAGAACGAAGACAATTTAAATGTGGTGAGTGCCCCCAAAAATTTATATCACCTAGAGGTTTACATATACATTTGAAAATAATACACCAAACAAAACCAAGTGTGGCCAAAACAGATACTACAAACACACGGTTAATAGCGAGAAAACGGATGGCCCATGGTGGTGTTCCGATCTCGTTAAAGATGCAGAAAGCATTTGATAAAATGAAACTTAAAACATAGTTTTACATTTCTTTTTTTTTTTTTTTTTTTTTCTTTTCATCTGTATATTATTATTATTGTTAGTTAAATCGAATATCATATAACTTGGAAGACCTTACGAACTTCAAGTAGTGAAATGTAGACGATGTTTTAATATTTTTAAGTAAAATTGTCTGGTAATTTAATGTGCGCAGCATCGTGCAACTTTCTTCAGTATAATTATTTTCACCAAAGAAATTTAACACAATCACGCTTCCTCTGATCTATAGTAGCTACACAACGTATACTGATTGTAGTGCGGGTTGCATATTGTGAATTGATACTATCGATAACATAGATGTTTGCGCCACAAATATCTCATAAAATAGAACTATTTTCCAACTTAGATGTATATAGAGTAATAAGCTAAACCATTTTAATGTATGTTGGTATGGAAAGAGACGAGCCAAATTGCCAAATCTGAGCGTACTAAAACTATCTCGAAATTGCACGATTATGGATCTCGTTATTTTTAGTTATGGTTTAACCCTCTTCTATCGGAATTGGTGACTTGAAGTTCGTTAACTGCCTTGTTTAGGGAAATGGAAAACCAAATTTAATATTGATTTGCCATTTGTCTATTTTAATATTTTGTGTATTTTGTCGTTTTATCTTATTCATTAAGTGCTAAAAATTATTGCCGCAAATGCGATCCAAGTATTTGTTCTCATTATTACATTATATTTTAATCTAATAAATATAGTTAAAGTTGTTAAAGATTAATAATTAATTTGCATCAAATATGTACCAGTGTTTGGAAATTTTTAAAGATACAATTTGAATATTAAACAATATATTTAAGAAAAATAATAATTTGTATAAATACAGGTAGACTATTAGTCTAAATTGTACAAACAAAATACAAATAAATAATTTTGTATATAATATATTTCGAATTTATTTTCTGACATGAGTTCGTACATTTCAAGACTATAAAATTAATTATGTGTTATGAATTGCGGGAAATGCACTGTTATGAATCTTATGCATTACAACCGGTTTATCATCGTTGATCAAATCTTAAAAACACATGCATAACCTCATGTTCTTTCCAATAAATAATGTAACAAATAATTCTGTCGTTATCTGCTACATACATATCTATCGCAGTCATATTTGATCTTAATACAAATATTCAAAAAAACTCACGTTTATCTCACTCACCTTATTTTTATCTTAAAAAGAACGTATTCTTTTATAGATAATTATATTTTAATCAAGGTGAAATAATAGTAACTATTGTTTACATACAAATAATATTTAATATTATAGTAAAATAAATAATGTAGCTTTGTTGTACAAGTACCATTCAAACAAACGAACTTTTGAACTAATATAGAAGATAAATATTTTTAAAGAAACATTCATTCTAATCTGTATTTTAAGGTTTGACTTTGATTTAATCTTGACCCCTAAATATATTTAATACCATACACATAATATTTTTATCTTGGCAGAAGTAATAAAACTAAAACATTATTTAATTATATGAATGTATTTAACGAAAAAAAAAATTACATATCATAAAGATATTAATATGTTTATTTGTAATCAGTTGTTGTACGGACATAAGTAATACCTGATGGCATTGAAACTTTATCAACTCCACCAGGGAACAATTTTGATAATTCCTCTTCTTTGACCGTTGGCAAAACCATTACCTTTTCACCAGGCTATAAAAAGTATTACAAGTGCAAATTGAAATATAAGAATCTTTTCTACGGCCATTCAAGTTATATTTTAAATACTTACAATCCAGTTTGCTGGAGTAGCAATATTTGGATTTCTGTCTACCAGTTGGAGCGAATCAATAACACGAAGAATTTCACTGAAATAATAAATAAATAAATAAAATATATAAGTTGCATCGATTTTCTAAATGGACATACTCGACGTTTCTGCCTGTAGATTGTGGATACAACATGGACAGACGGAGTTTGTGCTGTGGGTCGATAATGTAAAGAGCGCGCACAGTTGTTGCAAAAGATTCATTGCTTTTGTTGGCTTCATCGATCATATCCAACATAACAGCCAACTCGCGTTTCTCATCGGAGATTATAGGGTACGGGAAATCACCGGGAATATCACGGCAGTATGATTTAATATCCTACAGATTATTCAATTCTATCATTCATAAAAATCAAGATGCCTCTGGGTTAAGTTTTATATGATATATGTAAGGCAGTGATGTCATAATGTATAACTTAAAAGTTTTTTTATACTAATGACATTATTATGTAGCCAACTATCTTTCGGTTTACAATGTGTTTTTTTCCAAATAGTTCATTGAGTTTTATTTATAATTATTAAGTATAAAAAATTGATATAGATTTAAACTTGTTTTGGAAGTGTGTCACAACTTTCTTCATGGCATAACAACATTTTTATACGTACGTTAACCCAGTCGGTATGGCTTTGTAATTTATCACATGAATGGGCTAAGATTTTGACGCCCCGTTTCTTGAAGAAAGGATCATGAACTGCAATACGACCCAATTCTGTTGTGCAGACTGGGGTGAAATCTGCAGGATGGGAGAAAAGAAGCACCCAACTGCAATAGTTACATAGTTATTAAAGGTATGTAAGTAGATTAGTTAGGTTTTCTATATAAGGCGACTAACGAAATGCCTTATATTGGTTTTTGAGAATATAAATATACGAGTTAAATACATTTCGTACATATATATGTCATTGTTTATGGCATTCAAGTTATGAATGCTATTAATAAAATATCATACGACACAATATCATTTTGTCCCTGAAATTATTCAGCTATGACTATATATTTTTGTAATGCATATGTATGTACATACATACATACTTTAGTTACATAATATATGCACTTGGAGGACGCGCGCACGTTAACTGTGAAGTAAAATATGCAAAATATATTTTGTTCTTATTTAAATATTGACAACTCCACATATTTTCTAGTTATTAATATAAATTATCAAGATACAAACAAACTTTTAGGTATTCAAAAATATGTAATAGATTTTTTATAAGGAACATTTTATGTAAAGCAAAAAACATGATATAAATCGTTTATTAATTTGTTTAACTTTAATACTAAATTTATGGATGTACATTTAAATATGTTATTTTAAATTGTTGTAATTATTTACTATTAGTTTAATTTTATATAATAAATATAGAAAATGTTAGTGTACTTACGAATTACCCTGCCAATCGTAAAATTGAATGGGGCCTTGGGTGGTATCGGCTTTGAAATTCGGAATAGTTTGACCTAGACGCATGTTGACGGTGTGGCTTCAACTGACTATGTAATACCAGACGTTACACTGCGTTACACTACTTTCTTTTCACAATTTTATAGAACTCATACTTGCTTATCAATTGGTACAAGACCAACAGGTCGATTTAAGATAATCATGCATTTTATCTTATTCTAAATTATATTTCTTTATATACTATATAAAAAAACGGGTATATGTTTCTAAATATATTTTAATCTGACTAAATAATGATACAATCATTTAAAACATCTCTATGAAAATTATATTATTCATATTTATTAATAGTGCAAAAAAATCTTTTGCAGAATTGTAATATTGGTATTTTTAAATTCGCCTAATATGAAAAAAAAAACATTGCGGTGTCTTGCACTGAACTTTCTTATACGTAGTAGATATATTTTGTTTAGGTAGAAAGGGTATTAAAATACAGTCGATTGAAGATCCTTGTTGTCCATTGGCAGTTCAATGAGTCTGAGGAACCATTTTCAATCAGAAAGCATCTTCATCAACTTCTGGAGGAATCTAAAGGATTCTAAGAAATGAATGAAGACAATGCAATTGTAAGTATTGTTTAAATTATTTTATTTGTAACGTTTCACTTAATTTACAATTTTAAACAAATACATTTTGAACTGATATATTTAAACTAATTAAATTTTATTTATTTATTTCTGAAGATGCAGTCGATTGAAGATCCTGCTGTCCATCGGCGGTTCAATGAGTCTGAGGAACGATTTTCAATCAGAAGCCATCTTCATCAACTTCTGGAGTAATCTAAAGGATTCTAGGAATGAATGAAGACAGTGCAATTGTAAGTATTGTTTAAATTATTTTATTTGTAACGTTTTACTTAATTTACAATTTTAAACAAATACATTTTGAACTGATATATTTAAACTAATTAAATTTTATTTATTTATTTCTGAAGATGCAGTCGATTGAAGATCCTGCTGTCCATCGGCGGTTCAATGAGTCTGAGGAACGATTTTCAATTAGAAGCCATCTTCATCAACTTTTGGAGGAATCTAAAGGATTCTAGGAATGAATGAAGACAATGCAATTGTAAGTATTGTTTAAATTATTTTATTTGTAACGTTTCACTTAATTTACAATTTTAAACAAATACATTTTGAACTTAAATATTTAAACTAATTAATTTTATTTATTTATTTCAGAAGATGCAGTTGATTGAAGATCCTGCTGTCCATCGGCGGTTCAATGAGTCTGAGGAACGATTTTCAATCAGAAGCCATCTTCATCAACTTCTGGAGTAATCTAAAGGATTCTAGGAATGAATGAAGACAATGCAATTGTAAGTATTGTTTAAATTATTTTATTTGTAACGTTTTACTTAATTTACAATTTTAAACAAATACATTTTGAACTGATATATTTAAACTAATTAAATTTTATTTATTTATTTCTGAAGATGCAGTCGATTGAAGATCCTGCTGTCCATCGGCGGTTCAATGAGTCTGAGGAACGATTTTCAATCAGAAGCCATCTTCATCAACTTCTGGAGTAATCTAAAGGATTCTAGGAATGAATGAAGACAGTGCAATTGTAAGTATTGTTTAAATTATTTTATTTGTAACGTTTTACTTAATTTACAATTTTAAACAAATACATTTTGAACTGATATATTTAAACTAATTAAATTTTATTTATTTATTTCTGAAGATGCAGTCGATTGAAGATCCTGCTGTCCATCGGCGGTTCAATGAGTCTGAGGAACGATTTTCAATTAGAAGCCATCTTCATCAACTTTTGGAGGAATCTAAAGGATTCTAGGAATGAATGAAGACAATGCAATTGTAAGTATTGTTTAAATTATTTTATTTGTAACGTTTCACTTAATTTACAATTTTAAACAAATACATTTTGAACTTAAATATTTAAACTAATTAATTTTATTTATTTATTTCAGAAGATGCAGTTGATTGAAGATCCTGCTGTCCATCGGCGGTTCAATGAGTCTGAGGAACGATTTTCAATCAGAAGCCATCTTCATCAACTTCTGGAGTAATCTAAAGGATTCTAGGAATGAATGAAGACAATGCAATTGTAAGTATTGTTTAAATTATTTTATTTGTAACGTTTTACTTAATTTACAATTTTAAACAAATACATTTTGAACTGATATATTTAAACTAATTAAATTTTATTTATTTATTTCTGAAGATGCAGTCGATTGAAGATCCTGCTGTCCATCGGCGGTTCAATGAGTCTGAGGAACGATTTTCAATTAGAAGCCATCTTCATCAACTTTTGGAGGAATCTAAAGGATTCTAGGAATGAATGAAGACAATGCAATTGTAAGTATTGTTTAAATTATTTTATTTGTAACGTTTCACTTAATTTACAATTTTAAACAAATACATTTTGAACTTAAATATTTAAACTAATTAATTTTATTTATTTATTTCAGAAGATGCAGTTGATTGAAGATCCTGCTGTCCATCGGCGGTTCAATGAGTCTGAGGAACGATTTTCAATCAGAAGCCATCTTCATCAACTTCTGGAGTAATCTAAAGGATTCTAGGAATGAATGAAGACAATGCAATTGTAAGTATTGTTTAAATTATTTTATTTGTAACGTTTTACTTAATTTACAATTTTAAACAAATACATTTTGAACTGATATATTTAAACTAATTAGATTTTATTTATTTATTTCAGAAGATGCAGTCGATTGAAGATCCTGCTGTCCATCGGCGGTTCAATGAGTCTGAGGAACGATTTTCAATCAGAAGCCATCTTCATCAACTTTTGGAGGAATCTAAAGGATTCTAGGAATGAATGAAGACAATGCAGATGTAAGTATTGTTTAAATTATTTTATTTGTAACGTTTCACTTAATTTACAATTTTAAACAAATACATTTTGAACAAATACATTTTGAACTTAAATATTTAAACTAATTAATTTTATTTATTTATTTCAGAAAATGCAGTCAATGGAAATGCATTCCAGTCCCTCGGCAGATCAAAGATCAGCGCCCCTAAACACAAATACGAATATTGCAGTCCGTCGACAGTTCAAAGATCAGCGCCCCATCCCCCTCCACCCCCATATATGTTTTATTATACATTATTATTTAACAGAATTTATATGTTTGAATTATATTTATAAACAATTGTGCTTGTAACTATGATTTTTGTACTTATATTACTTAGTATTAAATAAAAACATTATAAAATATACATATATTCTTTTATTTTACCTTAAAAATCCTTAAAACAACTTAAAATAAAGTTAAAAAAAAGTTAACATTTTAGTTATAAACAATCTAAAAATATCAGATTATTTTGGTAAAATTTTAGTCGAAAAACCGTAAAAGTCTTTAATTTTTTTTATACTAATTGAAATTTTTAGGTTATATATAACCTCAAAATTTTAATTAAATTTTCACACCTTTAATATTTTCAAAAAGATGACTTGCATATTCAAAAACATGACTTGCAAAAATAAATTTTTAGGTTATATATAACCTCAAAACTTTAATTAAAATTTCACACCTTTTAAATTTTTTTTAACAAATTTTGACGAAGATTTAACAAAAATTGAAAATTTTTAATTAAAATTTTGAGGTTATATATAACCTAAAAATTTTTTTTTGCAAGTCATGTTTTTAAATATGCAAGTCATCTTATTGAAAATTTTAAAGGTGTGAAAAATTAATTAAAATTTTGAGGTTATATATAACCTAAAAAGTTCAATTAGTATAAAAAATTTTTAAAGACTTTTACGTTATTTTCGACAAAAATTTTACCAAAAAAAAAGGCAAGACTATAGCCTTGGTGTTTTTTCGATTTTTGTAAATGTGGTTTTTAATTAATTCTGCGGGAACCAGCAGCGCTACAGAGCTCTCGCGCGGTGTCGCACTAGATACTCACCCAAGCAAAAATTAGAGACGCTAAAATCGCGAATCGGAGAGATTTTTTTTTTTGGGACCAAAAAAAAAGGCAAGACTATAGCCTTGGTGTTTTTTCGATTTTTGTAAATGTGGTTTTTAATTAATTCTGCGGGAACCAGCAGGGCTACAGAGCTCTCGCGCGGTGTCGCACTAGATACTCACCCAAGCAAAAATTAGAGACGCTAAAATCGCGAATCAGAGAGATTTTTTTTTTTGGGACCAAAAAAAAAGGCAAGACTATAGCCTTGGTGTTTTTTCGATTTTTGTAAATGTGGTTTTTAATTAATTCTGCGGGAACCAGCAGGGCTACAGAGCTCTCGCGCGGTGTCGCACTAGATACTCACACAAGCAAAAATTAGAGACGCTAAAATCGCGAATCGGAGATATTTTTTTTTTTGGGACCAAAAAAAAAAGCAAGACTATAGCCTTGGTGTTTTTTCGATTTTTGTAAATGTGGTTTTTAATTAATTCTGCGGGAACCAGCAGGGCTACAGAGCTCTCGCGCGGTGTCGCACTAGATACTCACCCAAGCAAAAATTAGAGACGCTAAAATCGCGAATCGGAGAGATTTTTTTTTTTGGGACCAAAAAAAAGGCAAGACTATAGCCTTGGTGTTTTTTCGATTTTTGTAAATGTGGTTTTTAATTAATTCTGCGGGAACCAGCAGGGCTACAGAGCTCTCGCGCGGTGTCGCACTAGATACTCACCCAAGCAAAAATTAGAGACGCTAAAATCGCGAATCAGAGAGATTTTTTTTTTTGGGACCAAAAAAAAAAGGCAAGACTATAGCCTTGGTGTTTTTTCGATTTTTGTAAATGTGGTTTTTAATTAATTCTGCGGGAACCAGCAGGGCTACAGAGCTCTCGCGCGGTGTCGCACTAGATACTCACCCAAGCAAAAATTAGAGACGCTAAAATCGCGAATCGGAGAGATTTTTTTTTTTGGGACCAAAAAAAAAGGCAAGACTATAGCCTTGGTGTTTTTTTCGATTTTTGTAAATGTGGTTTTTAATTAATTCTGCGGGAACCAGCAGGGCTACAGAGCTCTCGCGCGGTGTCGCACTAGATACTCACCCAAGCAAAAATTAGAGACGCTAAAATCGCGAATCAGAGAGATTTTTTTTTTTGGGACCAAAAAAAAAGGCAAGACTATAGCCTTGGTGTTTTTTCGATTTTTGTAAATGTGGTTTTTAATTAATTCTGCGGGAACCAGCAGGGCTACAGAGCTCTCGCGCGGTGTCGCACTAGATACTCACCCAAGCAAAAATTAGAGACGCTAAAATCGCGAATCAGAGAGATTTTTTTTTTTGGGACCAAAAAAAAAGGCAAGACTATAGCCTTGGTGTTTTTTTCGATTTTTGTAAATGTGGTTTTTAATTAATTCTGCGGGAACCAGCAGGGCTACAGAGCTCTCGCGCGGTGTCGCACTAGATACTCACCCAAGCAAAAATTAGAGACGCTAAAATCGCGAATCAGAGAGATTTTTTTTTTTGGGACCAAAAAAAAGGCAAGACTATAGCCTTGGTGTTTTTTTTCGATTTTTGTAAATGTGGTTTTTAATTAATTCTGCGGGAACCAGCAGGGCTACAGAGCTCTCGCGCGGTGTCGCACTAGATACTCACCCAAGCAAAAATTAGAGACGCTAAAATCGCGAATCGGAGAGATTTTTTTTTTTTGGACCAAAAAAAAAGGCAAGACTATAGCCTTGGTGTTTTTTCGATTTTTGTAAATGTGGTTTTTAATTAATTCTGCGGGAACCAGCAGCGCTACAGAGCTCTCGCGCGGTGTCGCACTAGATACTCACCCAAGCAAAAATTAGAGACGCTAAAATCGCGAATCGGAGAGATTTTTTTTTTTGGGACCAAAAAAAAAGGCAAGACTATAGCCTTGGTGTTTTTTCGATTTTTGTAAATGTGGTTTTTAATTAATTCTGCGGGAACCAGCAGGGCTACAGAGCTCTCGCGCGGTGTCGCACTAGATACTCACCCAAGCAAAAATTAGAGACGCTAAAATCGCGAATCAGAGAGATTTTTTTTTTTGGGACCAAAAAAAAAGGCAAGACTATAGCCTTGGTGTTTTTTCGATTTTTGTAAATGTGGTTTTTAATTAATTCTGCGGGAACCAGCAGGGCTACAGAGCTCTCGCGCGGTGTCGCACTAGATACTCACCCAAGCAAAAATTAGAGACGCTAAAATCGCGAATCAGAGAGATTTTTTTTTTTGGGACCAAAAAAAAAGGCAAGACTATAGCCTTGGTGTTTTTTCGATTTTTGTAAATGTGGTTTTTAATTAATTCTGCGGGAACCAGCAGGGCTACAGAGCTCTCGCGCGGTGTCGCACTAGATACTCACCCAAGCAAAAATTAGAGACGCTAAAATCGCGAATCAGAGAGATTTTTTTTTTGGGACCAAAAAAAAAGGCAAGACTATAGCCTTGGTGTTTTTTCGATTTTTGTAAATGTGGTTTTTAATTAATTCTGCGGGAACCAGCAGGGCTACAGAGCTCTCGCGCGGTGTCGCACTAGATACTCACCCAAGCAAAAATTAGAGACGCTAAAATCGCGAATCAGAGAGATTTTTTTTTTTGGGACCAAAAAAAAAGGCAAGACTATAGCCTTGGTGTTTTTTCGATTTTTGTAAATGTGGTTTTTAATTAATTCTGCGGGAACCAGCAGGGCTACAGAGCTCTCGCGCGGTGTCGCACTAGATACTCACCCAAGCAAAAATTAGAGACGCTAAAATCGCGAATCAGAGAGATTTTTTTTTTGGGACCAAAAAAAAAGGCAAGACTATAGCCTTGGTGTTTTTTCGATTTTTGTAAATGTGGTTTTTAATTAATTCTGCGGGAACCAGCAGGGCTACAGAGCTCTCGCGCGGTGTCGCACTAGATACTCACCCAAGCAAAAATTAGAGACGCTAAAATCGCGAATCGGAGATATTTTTTTTTTGGGACCAAAAAAAAAGGCAAGACTATAGCCTTGGTGTTTTTTCGATTTTTGTAAATGTGGTTTTTAATTAATTCTGCGGGAACCAGCAGGGCTACAGAGCTCTCGCGCGGTGTCGCACTAGATACTCACCCAAGCAAAAATTAGAGACGCTAAAATCGCGAATCGGAGAGATTTTTTTTTTTGGGACCAAAAAAAAAGGCAAGACTATAGCCTTGGTGTTTTTTCGATTTTTGTAAATGTGGTTTTTAATTAATTCTGCGGGAACCAGCAGGCTACAGAGCTCTCGCGCGGTGTCGCACTAGATACTCACCCAAGCAAAAATTAGAGACGCTAAAATCGCGAATCAGAGAGATTTTTTTTTTTGGGACCAAAAAAAAAGGCAAGACTATAGCCTTGGTGTTTTTTTCGATTTTTGTAAATGTGGTTTTTAATTAATTCTGCGGGAACCAGCAGGGCTACAGAGCTCTCGCGCGGTGTCGCACTAGATACTCACCCAAGCAAAAATTAGAGACGCTAAAATCGCGAATCAGAGAGATTTTTTTTTTGGGACCAAAAAAAAAGGCAAGACTATAGCCTTGGTGTTTTTTCGATTTTTGTAAATGTGGTTTTTAATTAATTCTGCGGGAACCAGCAGGGCTACAGAGCTCTCGCGCGGTGTCGCACTAGATACTCACCCAAGCAAAAATTAGAGACGCTAAAATCGCGAATCGGAGAGATTTTTTTTTTTGGGACCAAAAAAAAAGGCAAGACTATAGCCTTGGTGTTTTTTCGATTTTTGTAAATGTGGTTTTTAATTAATTCTGCGGGAACCAGCAGGGCTACAGAGCTCTCGCGCGGTGTCGCACTAGATACTCACCCAAGCAAAAATTAGAGACGCTAAAATCGCGAATCAGAGAGATTTTTTTTTTGGGACCAAAAAAAAGGCAAGACTATAGCCTTGGTGTTTTTTCGATTTTTGTAAATGTGGTTTTTAATTAATTCTGCGGGAACCAGCAGGGCTACAGAGCTCTCGCGCGGTGTCGCACTAGATACTCACCCAAGCAAAAATTAGAGACGCTAAAATCGCGAATCAGAGAGATTTTTTTTTTTGGGACCAAAAAAAAAGGCAAGACTATAGCCTTGGTGTTTTTTCGATTTTTGTAAATGTGGTTTTTAATTAATTCTGCGGGAACCAGCAGGGCTACAGAGCTCTCGCGCGGTGTCGCACTAGATACTCACCCAAGCAAAAATTAGAGACGCTAAAATCGCGAATCAGAGAGATTTTTTTTTTTGGGACCAAAAAAAAAAGGCAAGACTATAGCCTTGGTGTTTTTTCGATTTTTGTAAATGTGGTTTTTAATTAATTCTGCGGGAACCAGCAGGGCTACAGAGCTCTCGCGCGGTGTCGCACTAGATACTCACCCAAGCAAAAATTAGAGACGCTAAAATCGCGAATCGGAGAGATTTTTTTTTTGGGACCAAAAAAAAGGCAAGACTATAGCCTTGGTGTTTTTTCGATTTTTGTAAATGTGGTTTTTAATTAATTCTGCGGGAACCAGCAGGGCTACAGAGCTCTCGCGCGGTGTCGCACTAGATACTCACCCAAGCAAAAATTAGAGACGCTAAAATCGCGAATCGGAGAGATTTTTTTTTTGGGACCAAAAAAAAGGCAAGACTATAGCCTTGGTGTTTTTTCGATTTTTGTAAATGTGGTTTTTAATTAATTCTGCGGGAACCAGCAGGGCTACAGAGCTCTCGCGCGGTGTCGCACTAGATACTCACCCAAGCAAAAATTAGAGACGCTAAAATCGCGAATCGGAGAGATTTTTTTTTTGGACCAAAAAAAAAAGGCAAGACTATAGCCTTGGTGTTTTTTCGATTTTTGTAAATGTGGTTTTTAATTAATTCTGCGGGAACCAGCAGGGCTACAGAGCTCTCGCGCGGTGTCGCACTAGATACTCACCCAAGCAAAAATTAGAGACGCTAAAATCGCGAATCGGAGAGATTTTTTTTTTTGGGACCAAAAAAAAAGGCAAGACTATAGCCTTGGTGTTTTTTCGATTTTTGTAAATGTGGTTTTTAATTAATTCTGCGGGAACCAGCAGGGCTACAGAGCTCTCGCGCGGTGTCGCACTAGATACTCACCCAAGCAAAAATTAGAGACGCTAAAATCGCGAATCGGAGAGATTTTTTTTTTTGGGACCAAAAAAAAGGCAAGACTATAGCCTTGGTGTTTTTTCGATTTTTGTAAATGTGGTTTTTAATTAATTCTGCGGGAACCAGCAGCGCTACAGAGCTCTCGCGCGG
Source organism: Nebria ingens riversi (assembly GCA_018344505.1). Taxonomy (NCBI): domain Eukaryota; kingdom Metazoa; phylum Arthropoda; class Insecta; order Coleoptera; family Carabidae; genus Nebria; species Nebria ingens. The sequence continues at coordinate 138,117 of JADQWA010000029.1, read as the reverse complement.
TGTCGCACTTGATGTTGATCCAAAAAAAGAGTAGGCTATTTAAAATTTACAATCTAGAGGATGTTAAGGAATGAATGAAGACAATAAAATTGTAAATATTGTTTAAATTTATTTATTTATTACGTTGGACTTAATTTACAGTTCTAACAAATACATTTTAAACTTAAATATTTAAAGTAATTAATTAATTTTATTTATTTATTGGAGAAAATTCAGTCGATAGAAGAGCATTGCAGTCTATCGGCAGGTCGTAGATCATCGCCCCATCCCCTAAACAGATAAAAAGCAAATATGATTTATTATACATGATTTTTAACAGAATTTGTATGTTTGAAGTATACTTATAATCTAAGTATTTCTAGCAAATAATTTGTTTAAAAGTGCTATCAATTTGAACATAACTGTGATTTAATTTTCTGCGCCGTCTAACAAAAATGTTAAGTTCAGATTCCCATAAGCTATAATTCCTAGTGTCTAGTTGCAGCTTTGAAAGATTTTCGTGTACACCACTGGCCAGAGGCACTGTTTTAGGTTGGTGTTTGCTACCGGAAGTGTGTTATTTTTATAAATCGACAAGTGGTAGCAATGCGTTGTTTTCTTATGTGAAAGTCGACCATTTTAGTGTGCTCTTGCAAAATTATATATAAAATATTAAGCTTAATTTAGTACATTTATAAGCATTCGTAGTGTTAAATAATCAGAAGGGTATTTGCTCAAAGTTGAGTTTCAATATTTGTAAATTTTAACAAGAACAATATAATTACGCATTATGTTATCGTTGAGAGGAAAACGTAATGCTAACGATTGCAATGAAAGATTATCTTCAGATGAATTTGATGAAGATAGTGATTCAGAGTCATCTGGAAAGTTAAGTAATTATTTAAGGGCAATGAAAAAAGGTAATTACAGCCATTCACCTAGTGTTCCAAACAACTTTCAGACGGATTTATCTACGAAACAAAATGGTTTTCATTCCGAGTACGCGCGTAGAAAACGGAAACTCAGTGAAGAATCTAGTCTGAGTGGTAAAAGGCAGAAATGTTACTCGAAAAATGCTTTGATGGCACGCGAAAATCGAATAAAAAAGAAACTCCATCTACAGACTTTGGAGGAATCGATAGAAAAGTACAAAGATGACAACAAGAAATTATCGTCGATTTTAGATAATCAATCGAGTATGATTTCTGATTTGCGCAAAGAAGTTACGTATCTGAAGAATGTATTGGCCAATAGTACTGATATAGGTCGTTTATTGAAATGTATCAACCAGAATACTGGTATGCAAACGAGTACGTCGATAGACACGAAATTAAAATTGAGTGCAACAGACAAATTGTTGCACCCGTGGGCGGAAAACGAAACATTCGATTTAAATGGTGAGTTATCGACAAGTGATTTGTGTAATTTTGAAACTGACTTATTTTCTGATGTTTATTCTACAACATTGATGACAAATGATGTAAATGTCGATGCGAAAATCCCTCAGGCTGATTTTCACAACGAACATAACTATAACTTAGAAGATAAATCGTTTGACGCTGGTGTTTGTTTGCATATTGCAAAGCACAAAGTCTCGCTTGAATTCTGTTCATCGTGTAGTGAAAACGCTTCGACAGCATGGAAGAAGAACTGAAGAACGAAGACATCTTATTTCTACATTGCAAATGGTGGTTAAAATGTCCGTTTCTCATTTCATTTCTATTGTTAAACTATTTCGATTTTATCAATATAACTCATTGCAATTGTAGAGTCATGTTTTTTTGTTTGCGATAATTATATACGGAAGCTTCATTGGAAGCTTTGTTAAATTGATTGCAAAAGTAATATTATTAAAATATCGAACCATATACTAAATAGTTTTAACTTTGTTTTTATTGATATGTTAAATTATTTTTCTAACGCTTGATTAAAAATGAGTCGGTTGCACTAAGAATTAGGATTGTGTGTTTCGGTTTTACAGGATGGTCGTTTGTTTGGGTTGGCCATATTCGTCACTGGAAGGTTTGCAGTTCCACCTTCCGTTTTGACGACTCAAATGAAAAGGTGCGGTATTTAATATCTGACTGTTAAAGATCTTATTTCTTTCAACAATTCATTAATCGTATTAAACAATTTTCTATATATTTCCAGCATTTAATATTTGTCTATAACTGATTAATCATTTGTTTGTCAGAAATTTGATACTTTCAGATAACCGCTGTTTGTTGATCGGTTAGTTTCACTGTGTATGATTCTGATTTCAGTTTTTCTTATTCCGGTAACATAAGTTGGCAACACAAATTGTGGTTAAGTATGTCATGTATTGTCTGTATCGTTCTAATTATATATATATATATATTTTTTTTTTTATGAAAATGTAACTTTGGCTCAACTTGTATTATATTATATAGACAAGTTTTAAATTTTATACATTTCTTATTACAACTGATATTCAATTTTCAAACGAATTGCATTCAGAAATAAATGCGAAATTAGAATAATATCTAGCATGCACATATATATATTATTCCGTGTTCACTTTTATTTAATTACAATGTTGAAAATATCAGTCGTAAATATAAGATGATCTTGAGTGTGTTTTGTAAAACATGTACTGATCTTTGAGCCAATTTTTAAGTTTCAGTTTGAATTTTCCAATACCAGACTTCAGTTGCCTGTAAGTTTTATATTGTAGCAGGTAGTATATAACATTTATGTCCTGAAGATAGGGTTGTTCCTATGTGACGAGTAATCGTATTTTTACAAAACATTTCCACTGACTTGCACCATTTATTTCTTATTTTATTCGCGTTAACTCGTTATGGTAGGGGCGGCCCAAAATGTAAATATATAATAATGTTTCTCTTCTGTAATTTAAGTTATTATTAAAATGTTTAAACGTAATTCAATATTGTTATTTATTTATTTATCGTCCTATCTATGAATTAGAATGACGAAAGGTTTTCTTCCACCTTATTTAATGGGAATACTAAATGGTAATGAGTAAAGTAAAAAAAAAAAATTAGTGAAAGTCTTTCACTAATCATTTATTAGCTACAAAAAAAATAAGTACTATTCTTGCTACTGAAAACATACGATAATCAAACAGTTCGATCATTTATTTATATACGCCCACAAGAAAACGAATTTAGTATTAGAGGCGCGGTTCTATTCTTGGTACTTTGAACATATCTCGAGAGTGGAGACATTCTTCCATTCGCGGTTTAGCGGTTGTCGTGTACAGATCTTTTTTCGAATATCTACAAATTAAAGTTGCGCGCGCGCAATGAATACAGCACCAGTATCGTGTATTCCGAACACTAGCAAGATGTCTAAAGCAAAAAAAGTGCTTGATGAAGCAAAGGAAATTCAAAATCCCGAGCTAGATTTGGCCGATAAAGGCATCTCTACTTTTGAAGAGATGCCAGGTTTACGTAAGTAAATCAGTCGTTTTTTTGTTATTTCGCGATTGTTACCAAATTTGGCATCTTGTCAAACCTGTAGAAAAAGAGGCGTGTACTTGACATCCTGTCAAATAAAAATAAATTACGAAATAACATTTTTACATTAAATAATTCACTAACAATCTTTAGGTATATTACATATACCTTAATAAATATTTAATTATAGTATATATTAGTCGTTTCCACTACAGTGAAAGTTGCTATGGTAATGCCTAATGCATAATATTGTTATGGAAATATATACATTTCCATTGCAACAATGATACTTTAATACGGAGTAATAGAGTCCTTGTTCGTACTGCGAAATGAATAAATTTGAACTAACCATTATTTTAAGAAATTGTATAAAGTAACATATATTATGTGAATAATAATAAATTTTTTATGCTTACAGTAAATATGGTAAATGTAACTCGACTTACTTTAAGCCATAATAAAATCAAAGGTATTTGTAAGAATATATAAACTGAAAATAGCATTTATTTATATAATGAATTAATTTTAGTTGTACCACCTGGCCTCGCCAATTTAGTAAACTTAGAAATTCTAAATTTTTCAAATAATCTAATCGAAGAGTTACCTTTATCGCTATCATCAATGCCCAAACTCAGAATTTTGAATGTTTCCATCAATAGACTAGATAGTCTCCCTAGAGGTTTCGGTGCATTTCCAGTGCTGGAAGTCTTAGATCTAACATATAATAATCTGGATGAAAAAAACCTACCCGGAAATTTCTTTATGATAGGTACTTTCAAGTAACCAAAATTATAATTTGATTTGTACAATGAAACATATTTTTAGAAACTTTGCGAGCACTTTATTTGGGGGACAATGATTTTGAGTTTCTACCTCCAGAAATAAAAAATTTGAAAAATCTTCAAATTGTAAGTATCGCAAGTTTATTTTTGAACCTTGTAATTAAATATATGTTTAATTTAGTTGGTACTTCGTGAAAATGATCTGATTGAGCTTCCCAGAGAAATTGGTGAATTGACAAGATTACGGGAACTTCACATCCAAGGAAATCGCTTAACTATTTTACCACCAGAATTAGGTAAATTATAATTACTAAAATATTTTTTTTGGTAAATAGATATTTAATTTGAGTTTTAACTACAGGTAATTTAGATATGACTAGTCAGAAAGCGGTTTTCAAACTTGAAGGTAACGAATGGGTAACTCCTATTGCCGATCAATTACAAGTCGGGATTGGGCATTTGGTGGATTATTTACGAACGGAGACGTACAAAATGTGAGTTAATTAATGGAATATTTGTAGAAATATGACAAATTCATTTTTGTTTGTAGTTTATACAGTCGTCATATGTCCAATAAACCACCACCACCACCAAGTTGCATTGACAAAAGCAAGAAAATTTGTCGTCAACGCTGAAAAAGTACAATTTTACCAACATATATTAGTGCTAAAAAACTGCCTTATAATAATATTAGAATATTTAATCGTGCAAACAATATTTTATTAAAACGAGTTAAACTAAATAAGTTTTATAACATTTTAGATTTAATGTAAAAATATTAATTTTATAATAAAATACAAATATTAAGCTTACTATTTTATTAATTTCCTAGAAAAAGTAGTTTGCGATGATTTAAAATTGAATGTTTTCATTTGTTCATCACACAAATTTTGGTTATTTTTTACATGAAAAAAATGTATAAAGCATTGCCACCGGTTAGAGTAAAGTCTCGAGGGAGCGTACCAGTTCCATCGTCCAAAATTCAATCAAATAATATTAAATTTCAACATGCGAGCACACAAACAAATTTTGACTCCGATTGTAAGGCGCATAACCAGCAAATAACTGAATTATTGACAGAAGTAGCAATAGCGCATAGTCACAAATCGAAACTAGAATGCGAAATAAGTAACTTAAAAAATTATTTATACGAAACCGAAGAGAAACTGGTCGAAGAAAGTAAACGATTTGAAACGGAAGCGAACGAATTAAGAAGTGACAATTTGGAAAAAGATAAAGAATTGTCAAAATTGAAAATTTCTTATTTAGAAGAACAAACGGAACTGTTATCACAAGTATTTTAATATTCCACAAAATTAATTATAGTCTATAGATTTAAATACAAATGTAACTTTCTAGATAAGTAATTTGAAAACGCAACTACAGAACTCAAATAAAGACGCTGTTAGTGAACATTTAAAGAATGATAAACAACAATTAGAAAACAAACTTGCAACAACTGCAACACAATTGAAAAATGAGTTAGAAAAGAACTTTAGTTTACAACTAAAAATAACGAAATACAAAACGAGATTTCGTAATTTAACAAGTTACGTAAAAACTTTATCGCAAGAAGCAAAAATGAAAAAGTCGAATGATGAACTACGAATTTCGAAAAGGTATTCATCACATGTGTACATATTTCTCGTTTAAATATATGAAACTATTTACTTTAGGTTTTCAAGTATTGAGCATCGAAAACTAGAACCAAATGTAGAAAATATGATATTGTCGGAATTGTTTTTTAAACAAAGTCCGATACATGATGATATTGGTTCATTATTTTATAAACAACAGAAATATTAGTTATATTTAGCAAACTTGTTTAAAAAATCGATAAAAATCACTTTATTGCCCTATGTTAATGATTATACAGTAAATATGATGTTCAGTAACTTAAACAGTCTTCAATTTCATTTATTATATTTTTTTATAAATTAGCGAACACATTAAATCAATTATTTTGTAATAATATTAAGCTTTTTATACCAGTTTAATCAGTGGAAGCTTCCGAATCGCTAGTCAAATACTCATCATCAGTTAGTTCACTTTGACGAAATGAATCACTTTCGTAATCTAAGATTTCTTGATCACATAAATGTGAAGTACCTTCTATAAATGATGCAAATCTATAAAAATGAAAACGATTTTTTTTTTATAATTTTAAAGTAAACGTTTGTCAATTGAGTATAAAATATTAGTTTGTTTTGGGGGTTGTAATAAGTAAGGTTTTGGCTCACAGTATATTAAATTAATGTCACTAAATTAATTTCGGTTAAATGCCAGTATGTATTAGTACCTTTTCGCATTTTGTAACCTTAATACTGTTTTCCATTGGTTGCATTTTGGGCTAGAGCAAAACACGCGTAAGTCATCTAAGGCTTTTGTCGTTTCTTTAACACCTTGTTGATAATACTCGTCGTTTGATAAGGGTCGAACTTTTGGTGGAAATTTCTTTTTCCTATAATATGAAATGATTTCAGAAACCACTAATCTAATACTGATGTGCAAAAGTATCCGTAATTAATTTTATTTCCAGTTTCAAATAAAGTTTAAAAGTTTATTATTTAAAATATAATAAAATGTATCCGCTTTAGTGTTTGCATCCGATTGTTAGTAAATCCACTACTGAATGATGTGTTTATAATTGAAATATTAAACTACTTACCAATATGTTCTGGATTTGGATACCCAAGATTTCGGTACGTTATAAACTAATAACAATATCACATTGATTCCCATGGCAGCTTCTTGAAAATGACTACTGAAGAAAATCATCAACAATCCAGTCATTTGCAGTGTCCATTTGATTAGGTTTTTACTGCGTGGATTACTAACAGGCCCCCAGCGATAACAGATTACAAAACTGATCACCCCAGTGATAAAAGCATACCACATCATATAAGACTTGTAAGTTGTTACTATTAACCGGAAATTATCCCACAACAATTGTAAAAGATAAACACCCACTGTCCAACCACCAACTACAAATCCATACATCATAGGTTTCTAAATCAAACACATTAATCATATTTATGCAAACAAATCAAAATTGCGACTCATCAAAATGTACTTACCCTAGGAAATATTTTACTTATAAAATAAATGAGTACTAAAAACGAAGCGCAAATCCCAAATGTTATACCGCATATATAATAAAACAAATAATTATCGCTTATTTTCGGAGCTGATAAAAATAATAGTAACCCACTAAGGAGTAAAAGTAATTTCCAGTAATTTATTCCTGTAGTATAAAATATGTATTAAAATTATTATTTATAAAATTAACTATGTTTAAACTTACGAATAACACTTAAGTGAACTGAATATGGTTCGATACTCTCGATACCTATACAACTTTGATTGAATGGATTCAATGTGAATTGTTTTTGTTTCCAAGAAAATAAATTAAATGACCAACTAGAACGTCTAGCGTCATATTCCTCTTGTACTTCTTTTGGAGTAGAACCATCATATTGTATATAATTATCAGTTATAAGATACAATTCAAGCTGTACAACAACAACATATTTATATTTAAGTCAGAACAAATCAATTTTATCAAATTCATTGCCATAGAAATAATTGGCTTTTTCATTTGAAACTAACGTGAATACCTAATTATTAAAAAATATATAAATAAACATTGAAAAGTATATTTAGCTAGCCAAACGATACACGCAATGTGCTATTTTTGTATTCGTATATTTAAGTATTTTGTAATAAATTAAATACCAGTAATTCATAATATAAAATGACATATATATATATATATATATATATATATATATATATATATATATATATATATATATATATATATGGTTTATAATTTTTCGAATTTATTTACTAAAACCACATATTCTTAACGCCTAGTTTATTTTATAATAAAAATATATAATTGTACTCAAAAAATCTAAATATAGAGTGATTGGAAGTTATCTTACCGAAACCGACTGCCAAATATGAATAATATATTTCGGCCGTCCTTCGTAACAATAAATTTGTACTTCATCCTTTTTGTGTCTTGGTAAAATTGTGGGATTGTACTGGATTTGTTGGTTAGGTTCCAAATAATAAGCTACAAATCATAAAATTTTAGAAATTAATCCAAACTTAGCGAACCAACACTTACTTTCAGCCGAAGTTATAACAATGTTATTAACAATTATATGAAGAATGCTAAATGTAATGAGTATTAATAAATTCATTGTAAATATTCACTGTACATACGACTACAACACGATTTCAAAACAAATAAAGTACTACGAACCATTACCAACTACATTGCAGAGCTATTTGATATATACAGTGTTTCACTTAGAGAAAATTAAAAAATAGATGTTTTTTGTATATATATATTAATTAAATCAGCCTTTATATAAATTGTAATTTATTATAATTGTAGATTAAAATTAATTACAATATCTTATTATATAATTCTACAGTTTGTAGTAGTTATATAATACATTTTGGTATGTGCCTTTGAGATTAAAATTAAGTGCGTCTATGAGTGTTAAAGGTTGCTAATAAAATAAAAAATATTTTGCTATAATTTGAAACGATGTATAAGATTTATTTTTAGTTCTAATAAATCAACAACGTAATTAATTAAATATAATTAACTAACTAGTGTGATATGAAAACATAAATAAAAACAAAAATTAGCTATGATTATGAAGATTAATATAAGTAATCTAATTATTTTGCATATTATAAAGTTTCTGTAAGTATCTATATATTTCGTCGTAAATCTACGTATATTATAATATATTCATGTTTTGTACACGTATATAAATATGTCTGGTAACGAAGAAGAAATTGGGAAACCTTTTTGTATTGAACGTGCGAAACAAGGCAGAGCTAATTGTAAAAAATGTAAACAAAAATGTCTAGCTGGAGAATTGCGATTTGCGAAATTAATCACGAATCCGTTCGGTTCGGGTAAAATGAAACAATGGCACCACGTCACGTGTTTACTGGAGCAATTTTTCACTCAGCGAGCTACTACCAAAAGAATTGAACATATTGATGATATCGATGGCTGGGACACTCTTTCAGAAGACGAGCAAAAGGAAATCTTGACGCAGATAAATGAAAACGAAAAGAACATTGCTGATAAACATGGGGCGAACTTTACTCCGATCAAATGTAAACCAGTTGTTGATACCACAACAACTAGTAAAAATGAGAAAAGTAAAAAGAATAAAGGTACACAAAATGCAAAAAATCACCGAGATAATTTATTTCGAGAATTTCGTCGACTAGTTGCTGATGTTACAAACGAAAGTAGTTATTTAGAAAAATCAGCAATTATAAAAAATATGTTTACAAAAGGCTCCGATGGCACTGGATTTAAAGGCGACATTATACAATGGTGCCGCTTGTTACTCCCCGGAGTTATAAAACGTATTTACAATTTACAAAGTAAACAACTAGTCAATCTATTCAGCAGCATGTTTCATAAAAATCGCGATGATATGTTGGAACATTTAGAACAGGGCGATATCGGTGAAACCATCCAACATTTCTTTGAAAACAATTCAAAAATCAAACCCAACAAGAAAAGCTTACTCACACTTCAAGAAGTCGACGATTTTTTGGAAGAACTCACAAAACGTTCACGCGATCAAGATTACGCCGATCATTTTCAATCAATCCTACACAAATGCACAGCGAATGATTTAAAAATAATTATTCGATTAGTTAAACATGATTTACGAATGAACGCGGGCGCTAAACACGTTTTGGACGCAGTTCATTCGGATGCTTACGCTGCGTTTCAATCGTCGCGCGATATCAACTTGGTTTTGAAACGGATTCTAGACAGTCAGGAGATGATTTCAAATGATAACGTCGTTAAGGCATCTATACAGGTGATGACACCAATTCTTCCGATGCTAGCAGAAGCTTGCAAATCCGTGGAACAAGCGATGAAGAAGTGTCCGAATGGTATGTATTCTGAAATAAAATACGATGGAGAGCGGGTACAAGTTCACAAACACGGTGCAGATTTTAAATATTTCTCGCGCAGTTTGAAACCTGTAATGCCATATAAAGTCAACCATTTTCAAAAGTATATTCCTAAAGCATTTCCGCATGCAAATGATTTGATATTGGATAGTGAAATCTTGTTAATTGATACTGTTGATGGTAAACCATTGCCGTTTGGTTCTTTGGGTAAACATAAAAAGGAAGAATTCAAAGACGCGAATGTGTGTTTGTTTGTTTTTGATTGTATTTATTATAATGGCGATTCACTCATAGACAAACCTATACGAGAGCGCAGGCGCGTTTTAAAAGAAAATATGATCGAAATACAAAATCATATAATGTTTTCTGAAATGGAAATTGTTCATAAAGCAACCGATTTAGCAGCTATGATAACCAAAGTGCTTCGACTCGGCTTAGAAGGTTTAGTCCTTAAGGACATATTAAGCATTTATGAACCAGGAAAACGGCATTGGCTCAAAGTAAAAAAAGACTACTTGAACGATGGAGCAATGGCGGATACCGCAGATTTAATCGTCCTAGGCGCTTGGTTCGGTACCGGAAAAAAAGGTGGCATGATGTCCGTATTCTTAATGGGTTGCTACGACAAATACACCAACACGTTCCGCACAGTTACGAAAGTCCATACGGGCCACGACGATAAAACATTAGAGAAACTTCAATCCGAATTAGATATGATTAAAATAACATCCTCAAAAGTGCCGGATTGGCTGGCTTGTACTCGAACAATGATTCCGGATTTTGTCGCTCGCGATCCGAAAAAACAACCGGTTTGGGAGATAACCGGAGCTGAATTTACACAACACGATGTGCACACGGCGGATGGTATCAGTATTCGGTTTCCACGTGTTACTCGGATGCGGTATGATAAAAATTGGGAGACGGCGACGAATCTACAAGAATTGAATGTGTTGGTTAAAAATTCGAAGGAGAAAACTGATTTCGATATTATTGTTAAAACTGAAGATGATTGTGAAGATACCAAGACAGAGATCAAAAAAGAAATTAAAGATGAGAATGAATTAGAAGAAAATTTAAATAAGAAAAGAACTAGTAATCAATTGAGTAAATCTAAAAAGATTAAAGTTGAAACCGCCACTATTAAGATAGAAAAAACTGATGTTATTATGTATCCAGTGATTTTCAATGATGTAAAATTATTGCCAATGGAACAAATGACGGTGAACAACAATGATCTTATACGATATTTCATTGGGTATGGAGGGGATTTTTTAGATTCAGAACATTGGGAATTAGCAACGCATGTAGTACATGATAAAAGCACAATTTATGACTTACCTGTGAATTGTCCTCAGGCAGCTCGTCATGTTACAGTTGATTGGATAAAAGATAGTATAGGTAATGGTTTTATTCAAGATACCAGGCCTTACGCCGTCCAATGGATTCCACAATAAAACCCAGAACACAATGGCAAATGCGATAATTATATATATATAATGTATTATGTTTCATGGTTTGAATTATGTATAAAATTGATTAATTTTCTTATTTAAATAAAGCAATTATTTAAAAACATTGCTTAGTATTTTATTTAATAACATCTTTATTACAAATCAACTAAATCGTTTTAATGTTAGTTTTATGATATCAGTTTATAGAATATGATAGACAGTAAACATATATAAATATAGGTGTTACTAAATTATTTATTACCATTGAATAAAGTAATAATAAAAAATCAACACATAAAACATAACATTCTTGTATACATATATACAAAGGAAAATAGGGCAAAAATAAAATATATATTTACAATTCAAAATAGATATGTCAAAAACGTAAATCAATCATATTGACGTGGTCTCGTGACAGTTGATTGTTGATGGGGCATATTATAAGTCGTCAATCACAGATATTTGATCAAAAGTTTCTAGAAACCATATTTATATACCTACTACCTATCTAGTATCCTAACTCAAATAAAAATCAATCGTTTCAAAATTATCTAATACTGTACAGATTTATTGATTGTTCGTATTGTCCTTATTAGTAAAATCGCTAGGATGGAAATAAGTGGAGAACCTAACGAAATCTCAATATTAATTCAACACCTATATCGGAATATTATTTCCAGAAATAAACTTACTGAGTGCAGTAGCATGATTGTTTTGGTCTGGTCGCGTGGTGTAAGTTTCTACTTCGTCCAAGAAGTGGTAAGTGGCTTTGAAGCCAGTGCCATCCAGTCGATCGTTCGATCTGAATGTAACTCGGAAAAACTTTCGGTCAGATTCAATATCGAACTCTTTCAATTGACCACAATGTCGCGAGTATTTCCTGTCTCGGGCCATAAAGTTTGAGAATTCAACGTAGTCACTAGCTGAAATTGCTTCACATCTACGCAGAAGAGATCATAAATAAATGTAAAACAAATAATGATGTTTAGGCTACTCGGAATAGCTTGGACAGAGTCCTTAATGCTATTCCGATGTACCTGTATGTATATAATAATTACGGTAAAACGCCTTCGACGTCAAAGTAAGTGAAATGTAGATGTACTTTTTCGTGCTGATTGCCGTGAAAGAAATAATGGCATTCGGTGTCGCGTGGATAGAAACCGGGGTAATTGGGACTTGAAAATGTTCCATTACGAAACTCGCTACTATTATATACAAAGGCACATGGGAATTCGGGTAATTGGTGGCCCGTTGTCACACCAAAATCTAACACAATACGAATAGAACATTGATTAAGCTTCTAGTTAAATTTGAACAGTTTTCTTTGGATAATATAACATATATACACTTACTTTCTGTAAATGAGTACGATGCTTTAAAGCCTCTGGAATATCGCGACGAATATATTCCCCGGAACTCCAAGAGTAATCTGGGGCCGTTGGACATGATGGGTCGCGGCAATGCGCTTCCACAGAACGAATCAATTTTTTCCATCCGTCCGTCGATATGAACGTACGCCATTAAAGAGTCTATACTTTCGCATCTGTATACATACAGATATATTACATTTATAGATTGAGGTCACCATAAAAATAAAAATAAAAAAAATACATCTCTCAACTAATCTAAAAGGACAATCGCAATTTTTTAATATGATTTAATTAAAAATATATGTAGTTCATTTAGAACAATATACCTTTATGTGATATTTATCAATTATTTCTTTGTACATTCATACATACATGCATACATGAAAGAGAATATTTAATAATATATTGTGAATGTATATATGAATACCTACTACTACCATAGCATAGTAAACGCAAAATAATGAGAATTAAATTTTAATAATGCAACCGCTCATCGTGTAACGCAATTAGCGACTACGAAATGAATATTTCAAGTTTGTTGAAATTAATTTTTCATACACTGCATACATAATACTAGCAAAGGACTCCAAATATATATATATATAAAATCGTCTAATACACCACTAGAGTATGAGATAACATTTCGATAACTAGTTCACAATGAATCAATCAGATTATTTACTCTTTCGAATCGTCTGTTGGATGGTACAAATTGAAATCGCTGAAGACGATCTGCACCCGTTCTTTCCCTCTGCCTTGGAAGTCGTAACGACAATGACTTCTTGGTGGGTACGGCGCCGGATACGCCGGACTCGAGATACTACCATTTTTCATGGCATCACTGTTGAACACCGCATCACAACTAGACGCTATAACAGAAAATAAAGACTATTATCAGAACACGATAAATCATTGCTGGAGAATCTAGACCAGCGCTTTGAATTTCTACGAAAGTATCTTTCACCCAATGACCAAATTTTATACATTTTCTCTTTGAAACGATGTTTTATTTTATATATATATATAAAAAAAAAACAATTAATATTCTTTACAAAATTTAGTATGTTTTTCGAAAACGTTAAACAATAACTGAGAAATGTTCGTATACGTATTGTATACCTACATATACTCGTAGACAGTGACAGAATACTTTAGGTAATAATTTAAATTTGATTCAGAAATGTCAAAACTTTTTACATAAAGGATGTGGAGGTAGGTGTAATTATTAAAAAGCAATTTCCATCTTTCGAGGACAATCTAATAGTCCCCCGGCGTTGCTAAGAAACGATAATCAAATTGGTAACGCTTTCCGTCACAATTTTCTTATTTGAGATATTACGAATGGCTTATATAATTCACGAAAACATACTAAAATCTAACTACTCTATATACATTTGTGCACGAACGGAAATCAAAGTACCACTCATTCGTATGCGGTTTAGCAGGATTTAAGGCTTTAGTGTCCTGTCTCGTACGCCACATATTTGTGGACGATCGTTAAATGTGATTATGGTTATCTCTATCGTCCAGTTTGAAATGTTTTGTTTGTTTCAAGAGATTTTAAACTAAATATATATGCATTGGTCAACGGTTTGTGGTATGGTATTAGTGGTAGTGGTCAGATATGTCATCACAAAAAAACAAACAATAATGGTTTTAGTGCAAATTCATTTCAATTGTTGAACTTTTGTACTACGTTGTCATATTAGGGTTTAAAACAGAAATGTATGCTTAGGATATGAATAATAAATGTATAATAAATGTATCTGATGAAAATAAGAGATGAGTATCGATGTAAAACCTAAGAGATGAAATCATTTAGAAGATCAGTACTGACCCTGAAGAAAGAGAAAATAATAAATTCATTCAATACACTCAAAGATAAATGTAGAAAATCTCCGAACTTTTTCTTGGAAATAAAAATTCGAGAGTCAGCTGAAAGCGTTCGATCGTGATATCACGATGACATACGGCCGCGAGCCTTTTGCCAACTTTGCGAAAGTACGATTAATGTTTTTATTAGGTATTACGTATATATATATATATATACGTATCACATACCTAACAACCCAAAAGCAACTAAAGAAACAAACAAACACATTGCACGAAACAATATTTGTTTTGCAATTTCCAACTTCAATCATTTTTTATTTACAATGTTACTGCGAAGTTCGCGAAAAAGCTTTTCTTGGTCTGATCGGACAATCTAAGTTTTCAAATTGTTCCAAAGCTTGACAGTGTGGCCCTACTATTTGTCAAAGTAGGTAGGTATTTTACCATTTACGTGTAATCCTCGGAAAATGTTGACAAAGGTACTTATTAGATATAAAGCTAATATAGCTGAAGTATTTTATTATTTACGTCTATTCCAAAATAATACATTCTATATGATTAACTTTGGTGGAACATGTGTGTGTGTGTGTAAAAACATATTTGAGAAAAAGTGATAAGAAAAGAAAATATTTCATATAAAAGAATCATTTTTCTACACATATAGGAAACGTCCAACTGTGTAAAAAAGTTGTTACATTTCATTCGAGTCATAAAATGTTTTATGTCCAATCGTTTGGAGGCGAAGAAGAAGAATTCGATCAAAGTATCTGTTAAATCAAACTGAACAAAAAAAATAAAAAAATTGCTACCACCGACCTACAATAGCTATATTTATTTATTTATTTAGAATTTAACCGTTTGTAATTCATACATTATTTAATATTAAATGCATACTTTTCTGCAGTGATTCATCTTAATTTTGGTTCTTCATGATGATGGTAACTAATTTGGTTCGCAGAATTCTCATTAAAATAATACACATATATAGACGCAAACACAAACGAGGCAGTTGGGTCGTTTCATTAATTTTAAACAAACAATCTGTTCGCTGCAAAATGATGAATGTTGTATATACCTACTGAGCTTTCTATAAAATCCCAAGGTGAGTTGGCTTTTCTTTGTGCTTGCGCTAAATGACTTCACAACTACTCGACTAACTACAGTTGAGTACGAACTAAGATTCACCGGTCGTAAACCTAATGATTCTTTACGTAATCTTCTTTCAATTGGCATTATCAAAACAACTTTTAGCGCAAAAGACTCTAATAGCAACGAGTTTTTAAGAAAAAGACCAGCTACCTTTTATCTAAACAAGAACTGCTAAAAATTTCAAGCTGAAATATGTGGTTAGACTTCGTCTTTTAATAAATTAGTACCTACGTTATTATTCTTTACCAGGTAAACAGAAAACAGCTCAGACCGATATATTTGCCTTCATTTGTTTAAAAATGTAATAAATTGTTAAAGAAAATATACACAAAAAGTACAATGTAAATTATAATTAATTGTTTTATATTTGAATGTACTTTTTATATTCAAATTTGCGAGTCGTTGCTAGAAGCTTTTCGCAGATTAAATTTGTGGGTATTTGAATTGCTCAAAAAGTTTTTCGAATTTATTTACCAACATTGCATATTTTCCTGAGAATAATTTATTATTTATCTGCATTTGAAAAGATGAAAATGATTTGAACCAAGCGGAAATTGCAAACGCGTAGCTGCCTTAAGAATCGATTTGGGCCCCGGAAATTATCTAGAATAATTATTTAATATTAACACACTACTATAATTGAATATATAGATAAATATAGTTCGTCGTTGCTTTGTGCTTACCTTTTCTAAGTTATTTTCGTTTGTTTTTTTAAAGAATGTACGTGGCTTATAGATAGGAGCTTTGTGAGAAGAATATTAAAAACGTAAAGTGACATTTTATAATAACGATTCACAGACGGGTTTTCTGTGTTTATTTTAGAGATTTTCCCAAACAAAATTGTTAGAAATAAATGGCACTTTAGAGGAATGAATTATTAAAATTTATATAAATTTAATTAAAGCAAACTATACAAACGATTTGAATATTCGAATGAAATTATAAATAAGTAGCACAATGCCTGTGTAGATACACCTGCCTAATACCTAAGTTTCAAACAGACAAATTCGCCTACAACATGAAATGATAAATGATCTGCATCTCGCTTCTCGCATTGTGCTATAATGATAATGGAACTAGCTTTTATAGGTAGATACATACATACATATATATCAGTGTGAGTATATATCTACATAAATACATACATTTATCTTTCGTCTAAATAGAAAAGCTCTTTTATTATATTCAACTACCAATAATAATAGTTTCAATTGAAACAAATATTAATTTGATTTAACAAATATACACAATTAGGTATCATATTGACAGTGTACTCTTTCGCGCATTTCCCTCAATCATATTTATCCACTTATTCCGAGGATTACTCCGGAAGCGAACACCATTCATTTATATATCTGATAGTTTGAAATTACCTCCTCATTACAACCTAGATATGCCAACTAAATTGGCTGAAATACCAAAGCCAAAACTGGTATAAGTAAGTTAATCTGTTAATCGTCATGTCAGTTGCATGGAATACCTCCAGGGGTTACACTTCAGGTCGGCCCACAAGGCTCGGATTCTTGCACACGGATTTAATACTCAAAACCAAATTAATATTCCATCACGGATATACATTTTAAATGAAGGGTTCGCAATATTGAAATAGCATCTGGTTATAACGAAATCGCATCTAGGAGTTTATTGCTTATTTGATTGAAAATTAAAGACGTAATGAAAATAATTTTAAAAGTTTTCTGAAATTGTTTTTTTCAAATGTAAGACCAGAGTATTCCCTAAAGCACTGGACTATCCGTTATCCGTATTTCGGTATAATCAGGGTTCAAGGCGAGACTTTGCAATTAATTAAATTCGTAATTGATTTCAAAGTAGCCAGCAGGACATATAATTAAATGGCTTATCCTAATCAATTTGATTATTGGCTCCTTTCGCTGTTCGAGATAATAAATATGCAACACTTTCACACTGCAAGGGCGAAATTAGTTGACTAATTACGAACATAGTGACTGATTGGTGCTAATGGATATTTGATGAGACACCCGATTCGATACTTGGTGTATGTCACACACTAAATTACGATCAAAGGACAACTTGTGTGTTCAACTTTGAAACATTTTATCTCTGCTGTATTAGCGATAGTTTTTTATCAACCATTGCGCTTATAAAAAAGGGTTGTTTTTTTGTTTCAAAGTATGTATGTATGTAAATTCGTAATTTAACTTTACATCAAAAGCTTATCTGTTACTACTTATGAAAATGATTCTATATACATTATAGGAGACGATTTAAAAAAGATTACATTTTATATTACAAGTAGGCATATGTAATATGTAATATCAAATACCTACATAAGTCTAAAGTTTGTGCAGAACGAATTTGTAAAAAGTTGAAAAGTTTCTGGGTTGTTTGGTATATATGTAGGTAGAGAAGTATAAAATAATTTATCTAGGGAATGGAAAATCGGTTGGCAGACGTGTGTGCATTTTGCTGTCTACATAATTAAATTTCTACCCGTTTCCCAAAGCTTTCAAACTTTATTTCCAAACTAATTTCACATTTCCATAGTCAAAATTAATTTTGAAATAAGCTACTTACACTTATAATACTTCCAGAACAGCCTGGTTAAACTCGCTTAGAAAATAATTACACATTTGCTTCTTTGATTTTTTAAATAAAATTACCTCTTAGTTCTCCAACATCTTTGGCACGACTTTGACACACGGCGAAAAAAAGCAGCGTTAGCACAATTTTGGCGGGAGTATGCAACAGCATCTTCAATCAGCTTCACTTCCGTTGTTAATTACAGATAACACGACGACATATGAAACTGAAAGGGGCTGAAGACGCTTGTGCGTCATCGAGGTCTGTATCAACACTAAAAGCACTAACAAGTGCAGACCGCGCGCGGTTAAACTCAAATTGCGCCACGTTATGCCACGCATGCGCACAACCATCGATTATGATGCTGTGTATGTATCTATTCTATCCATATATGTAGGTGTAGGGAAGAAAAGCGATTTTCCGAGGACTAGAGCGGCTTTATTGGATTTTTCAATGAGATTTCTCGGGTTTTGGGTTTGACGAATAAAGGTTTTGATGGGCCGCGGAATTCGATTCGCGCGTTTCTAAAAGTAACTATTACGGTCACTCAAAGGAGTGTTATGTTATATTTACAATTGAATTACTGCCCTACCTTTACTGTTTTTGTCCAAAAATACATTCATTACTCGACTACAAACAAATTTATTTACACAGAGAACATTTTATTATATCGTATGATACATCCATACAACTATTATAATTTTTTTTTTTTATGTGTAAATTAAAATACAAGCTATGTATAAAATAATTGTTTTTATTCAAGTAGTAATTATAATTTTATTATGCAGTCCGTATTTTATGTAATTTATACGATTTTCATTTAAATGTATAAAATATATTTCTTTCCGTGTATTAGAATATTATATTTAAAATGCGGCATAATTGTGTTGTGGAGTGAAAAAAACGTTTTTTTTTTTATAAATTCTAATCCCCCTTTTCAATGATGTCTTTTTTGCGTAAGGTCTATAAATTATTTATGCTTCCGTTCACGGTGTTTTGTTACTTATAAAGGGAATGGTAAATATTTCAACAAGTCTGTAGAAATAATTACACATAAGCTTAGAGGTTTTAAATAAATAAGCGCGGTTCAATCCATTCTTAAAGATTTGCTTTGCACAGGTTAAATTAAAAAAATTAAATATTTATATACATAGGTATTTGAAAATTATGTGCAGCAAATAAATTTCAACTTTCATTGCAATATTCAGCTATATTTTACAGGGTATATAAAAAAGCCGTTAATGTATATTTACGGAGTTGAACTATTATTTGAACAACAATAATCCGGTATGGATGAACGGCATCGGCAAATATAGCGCATTGCGTCATTTATTTTCGAAAAAAATCATTTATCCCATATATGTTTTTAATTATATAGGTACGTGAATTTTTTTTTTCAAAATACAACCTGAAACTGTAAAATGTAAACAGTTTTGAGATGCGTGAGGGGTTGACCCCGAAACGGAAAAAGGGCATATGTGAAAGCCACTAGAATTGAGAGGCCCATTGACACTAGAGTGATTTACAGTACAGACGAAAGATTTTCTGCGCAGCCAACAGAATTTTCTGTATACACTATCCTTATATCCATGGCCGTATGTGTGTGATGTTATAGCTTTGTTTTAAAAGTTAAATGCGATCTAGTGTGCTCTGGTGCACTATGTCACATCCGGTAAATGGATTGGTATACTGTTCTGGATGTACTGGACAATATTTTATGTTTAACGTTATTTATTTATATAAAGAATATTGTAATAACAATCGTATTCAGGAAATTGAATTTGTGTAAATCATATTTTCTCTAATAGTGTGTTACGTCGACAAGATTGAAAAGGCGTATTAAAATATACAATATGGTCCACTTTCATCTCGGAGGGTTTCAGATATTGTTATTGTTTTTGACGTACTGTATATGCTACATATGTATGTAGTACATACATACATATAGTAGCTGTTATCAAACGAATAAGTTTCCTTGGCTCAATTGTTTCGAGAAAGTTTGTAATAACATTGCTTGTTTTAGATGTACTGAACATTAATGAATTGTTTACACTATAAGTTAATCTAGTCAAACAATGGTTTAGCCAGCAACTTTAAACTATAATAATAATAATAATATTAATATTAATACAGTTTATGAAATAAAATAAGTACCTATATTGATTCTTCCCTGTTATGAATAGCGACGACGGCAAAGAATTTATTATCGAAATATGAAATATAACCATATTGAGTGAATGCACTTCCAAATGATTGGATTTTATATTATAGGTAAGTACTCTTCAGATAAATGTATTCAAATCAGCCATTTGGTATTCTTTCGTAATTCATTTTGAGTTTAATGACAAGGAAAATTCTACGTAAAAATTACGTATCACTATATAATATTTAGTTTCGTAATTTAATATTATTTATAGAATTTACATTTAATATTATTTGCCAAAAATCATAATTATGTTTTGTATGTACCTACATCGTTTATAGTTTTTGCAAATTACGTACATACATATCTATATAAGTTATCACTAAACATTAGTTTTTATCTTTTACTAATAACAATAATTTGAGATAATGAAAAAAATTATTTTCTTATTATAAACCTGATAAAATTTGTTATATATACCCGGAAAATGTAGTAAATGATTAATACTTAAGCAAAAATGAAGCTCCTTATAATATTTGGTTTGTGTACTCTGGTATTAGGTAAGTATAACATATAAATAAATATTTTCTTAAAATTTCTCTAAATTGTCATACATAATAAAAATATTTGAAAATTGTGACTCGCAAGCAACATATTTTCGATTTAAATTCAAAGTTCACCATTCGTAGATCACAGAAAAAACATATGTACCAAATGTTCGTTTCCCTCTATAAGTTGTACCTCGTAAATCTTACGAAATAAATTACCTACCCCATACTAATAATAAATTTTCAAAAAGGGCACGTCGATGAAAAAATTGTTGGTGGAGAAGAAACCACAATAGAAGCGTTTCCTTATCAAGTATCACTGCGATATAGGAACCAACATATTTGTGGCGGCGCCATCATCGACTCGCGAACTATTGTGACGGCTGCACATTGCGTCTTTAAGTATAAAGAAATACATACAATTGTCTCGATAATTATGTTTTTAATAAATATTCATTCAGAAGCTACCTAATAGTTAAGACAATCCACTTACGAACAAGAAAAAAGGCGTTTGATCGTTATTCATTTAGTATTAATTTAATTAAAATCGTCTCTAGGCACTTTTGGGAGATTGCTTCGCTGTTAGTGGATTGGCTTAGTAAAAAAGTTATTTTTTTCAAATTTAACAATATATATTTATTAGGAGATCAATTTTTGCAATGTCTATAAGGGCTGGAAGTACGACAATTAACGATAATAATCCGAATGAGCAAGTACACTCGCTATTAAAAATCAGTATGCATGAAAAATACAATGAGACCTCGTACAACAATGATATTGCGATATTAAAGGTATGTTTTTCGTTATTATTAACAATTAAACATGTGAATTTTAGTATTAAATGGTACAAAGTGGATGTCCATTAAAAACATATATATATTTATGTAAGTTGGATATGAGTAAACATTTATAAATATATAGTGATTATAACATATTTAATTATACATACTTAGAATGACTAAATAGTATTATATTACACTGAAGCATTAAAAAACAGTGTGAACCTTATAAAAAATGTTAAATACGGGTCTGTATAATGTTAACATGACATTTCTGATTACATGTGACGCGTTGGAATAATATAAAACGCGTGAAGCAATTTTGTCGCAGTTGCGGATGCGAGCAAGACCAAAAAATAAAAGAACTCGTTGCTAAACAACAACCAAACAGTGACACTTCGTATTTATTTTTTGTTTTACACCCAAAGCCTATTTATTTTTTGACATTACACGCATAATAAATGGTATGGCAACACGTATGCATATCTCGTAACGGTGCTTTCATTTCAGGTAATACAACCATTGAAATTCAACGGCAGAGTTCGTGCAATTCAGCTCCAAAATCAAGGGGTTGCAGTTCCTGTCCGGACTAACGCAGTAGTGTCTGGGTGGGGTATTACCCAGGTATTTAATGCACTGAAACTTAAAGTTCAATTGTAAAAAATCTCATTTCCTGTAATAATTGACAACAGGAAAACAAGCGACCAACGTTGACGTCGCGCCGCCTACGTAAAGCTTCCGTTACCGTAATTTCGCGTAACGAGTGCCAAATGCGGTACGGTGTGAATAGAGTTACGACAAACATGCTATGCGCTGCCCAAGCCGGCAAAGATTCATGCCAAGTGAGAACTTGTGAAAATTAAGTATAAGTTAAACATTCATTATTGTTGCATTAGGGAGATTCTGGAGGACCTCTAGTTGCCCAAAACAAATTAATCGGAATCGTATCCTGGGGGATAGGTTGCGCTAGACCTGAGTATCCAGGAGTGTATGCGGATATTTCCAGTTTGCGTTCCTGGATTGAGAAGCACAGGAAAATCTTTTATATATGGTGAAATTGTATAATATGATACATACGTGTATCAAAATTGAATATACATTTAGACAACAATTGTTTGTATATGAATACACTATCCTGACATGTATGGCCGTGCCTCGAAAGTATGTTTTGCGAGTCTGTTTTGTTTGAGTCATTCAACATGCTGAATGTTATAAGCTTCTAGTGAAACCTGAAATTGTGTATTATTCATAAAGAACATACAATTTGTCTCAACGAGTCCCGTCATTTTTTTCTTCTGTTTGCCTTTTTCGTCGTTTGTGTATTGTTTGGCATGGGTGTCTATGATATGTTCTCGTTTTGCGTTTTGCCAATCTGCCAACAGAGTCTACTCATAGCAAGCACAGACAGTTTGTTTGAGTTAGTATTTTTTATTTGTTTATAAATTACTCTAATAAAAAAAAGCAATCGTAAAGTATGTATACGTATGACATGTTAGTTGTGATTTCTATAAGATAAATAGTAAATAATATGAAATGATGTTCAGTGCCAAAATATTTTGTTAAATCTAGCAAAAGTTCAACGTTTTTCTTCGGCCTATTTTTAGAATATATCTGATTTTCACTTGAAGGATGCACGGATGTTGGAAAATGATCAATATCATAGAAGCCTTAGAAATGAACCGTAAACGAAAAAAAGGACTTGATAAGCATGTCAAAGATTCACTACAGAATTCTTTAAATATGAACGCCAACAAAAATTATTTACATTGTGTAGCGAGCCAAACATGTTTTTTTCTTAAATTACTTCATATTTGAATTTTGAATACAATAAGCAATTTGGCTCAAGCACAAAAAAAATCTACATTTTTTATGCTCATCCTAAAAAAAAATTCTATAATTCCAGAATCCGGAATAACAATATTCAAATGAAACGTAACACACATAATTATTAGTAAAAAAAAAATCTACTTCGTGAATAAATATAAAAAGAACGCGAACACCCTGTGCGTATAATTGAATATGAGAATATAATAGAGTGTTTCATAGTACCTACCGAATAGTACCATGGTAATAGAATAAAGGACCTTGCCTTACTGGATGCAAGACTCTAATTACCATCTGAACTTTTGTGCTTTGCGACACTGGCGGTTGCTAATCAGACAACGGCCTAAAGATTAACTAACTTTACCCTCTAGTTTTCATCAAAACAAAATTACATTATATCACCGCAAAGAAAAAAAAAATTAGGTACATTTGAGAAAATATATACATAGGTAGATAGAAAATTCTATAATAATTATTTTATTTCTGTAATATATGACAAATATTTATAGCAAGATTGTTATGAAGAAATGATGTAAGACAAGAAGTCTGTGTTTTAAATTCGCAAATATTTCCAAGAAAAACTCTCATAAAATAAGTAACTGCGCATCTTAAACATTTTAATAGCTACCTCGTGTACCACTTCTATTCTTGTTTAAATAACGCTGCGTTACTTTTACGTTACGCTACCGTAACGGTTTACGTTTATTATCGAATAGACTGCACCGCACAAAGTATAGTGTGTGTGTGTGTGCAGAGTACTCAAGTAATTTTGTTTAAACGGGTAAAAATGTGAGAGAAAAATAAAGAATGTTGTAATCCTTTAAGCGCACATCTGCTGCGGAGAGAGAAAAAAGTGTTTATTTTTTATTTTTAAATTTTACTTTGTTTCTCAAAGGATTAACAGTTATATTATTATTTCTTTATTTATATATTTAATTTTTAAACACGTCTACTAGACATGGCTCTCCGTCTACATTAAATCCAGTTCATATAAATTTAATAGCCAATTGAGCTAGTCAATAAATTGAATATAAATGAATCCGGAAACCAATTTGCAAATTAACCTCAATTCAAATTGTAAAATATGGCAAAACAATTCTACATATATGTATAGTATAGTGGAAACATTATTATACAAAAACAACACATTGATAAAGCCATTGATTAGTCATTTGTGGAAGGATTGGAGCGGATAATACTGAGTAATTAGGGGAACAAAAAACAATAAACATGAGAGAAATAAAAATCTAAATTAGGAATATCTTTTCGAAATTCTATTCGAAATAACAATGCAACTATATGAGTGAAACTTTGGCATGTAGTGTTTTTTTGCGTGTTTGTTGTTGTGATAAGTTCACAGCAGTGTGAACTTAACGGCCGATCGGGGAGCACCACGACGCATTGCGACGAACTACGGAACTAACCGCACAATCTTACTAGCTTTTCCAAGGGAACAAAATAGTTAAACCACGACATATCGAGACGAGACTGACAAATGAACAACACCCAATGATGTATGTTAATTCTGAAAAATGCTCTATACTACGCCAATGCACCATGCCGTTGTAATACCCGAATGTAATACGATTTTTATCCTTTTCATGTTTTCTTATTCCAAAGAGACTTACATCGCTGTGTTCGTATATACGTATTTCAATTTGAATAGAATTACTTCGTAATGTGACATTCTTTTTTAAATTTCATCGCCTGTCATCGTGATTAAAACGTACGCGACAGAATCACTTAAATATTTCTTTTGTCTTTGACATTTATGCGAATTAAATTGTTCGTTCCAGCATATACATTTTATATTTTCAGTTATTGTATACTATATACGCTAAAATTTAAATTGAATTCATTTACTGCATACTAAATTTTTTAATGACTGCTTATATTATTATTAGTGTAATTACCAGTATATAACAATATTTTATATAAACAATAAAATAGTTAATTAATATTTTAGCATCAAACGTGTTTTGTGCATGATAACATTTTGATTGAATTATTTTGTAATAAATATTTGATTAAAATATATTCATCGTCATTAACCCCTAAACAATTATCTCAAATATATCAAATAATATATAAAATTTCTTTTGTAAATCATTTATTTTTTATAAAACCGAAACGTGCCATTTTCATTAAATTTTCAACACAATTATAAAATAAAATCCACCGAGTACAATAAAAACTCATATTTTATTTTATTTTTGGTAGCTAATTTTATTTCGCTAATAATTAACAACGCTGCAATTTTGTTTTGTTGTGATACACACACATACACACACACGCGGCTTTAAGCTCTGTGTATATATATGTGTGTGTGTGTATGCCCATCCCAAAACTGTGTAAATCAAGTTTACATATTTAATACGACCCCGACTGCGGGCCCCGTAAATTATTCAAGTACGGGCCCCTGATCGAGACCACTGGAATATTGAGGGAGTGATGTCAAGCCCCCCTAGCATCCCTTGCAACGATGAATGTTTCATTACCACTGGTATAGCTATATATGTGCGTTTATGAACAGTTGCCGTCGCGTCTCTAGATGACACTCGTACATAATTTAGTTCTACTGGATTACCATGCGTAACGGAAACATTTTTGAGGCCACTCTTTGATTAACTAATGAAATAATTAATTACCAAGCTTTACTTTATCTAAAATTTATTTATAAATGCTATTTAAATTTATTAAGTGAAAAAATAATATAAAATGAATTATTATTGAGACATATTTATGATTTAGTATAGTATCTTTTGTTGTATTGGTATAAAGTTTGTACAATAGCATCGCATTAATTTAAACTGAACAGAAGGTATAATAATAATAATAATACTAATAAATAACGTTTCTAGTCTAAGCAATTGTTTTTAGTCACGAGATTCGTTTTTGTTAACAGTTGAAGAGAAACGCCTGTAATTAGATCATAGCAACAAATGAATAACAAAACAAAGCAGCATAACGGCACGACTGAATATATTAAATAGAAAAGGATACACGTATATTTTCTGCACTGCTACAAAAATATATTATATTACATGTAGGCAAATAATTGACACTTTGACAGATATGTCGATTCTTGTGATTTGGGTTTAATGAAGTATGAATATATTGATAA
The DNA here is from genome assembly GCA_018344505.1 of Nebria ingens riversi. Classification (NCBI taxonomy): domain Eukaryota; kingdom Metazoa; phylum Arthropoda; class Insecta; order Coleoptera; family Carabidae; genus Nebria; species Nebria ingens. The sequence goes on along the minus strand of JADQWA010000029.1, from coordinate 111,157 downwards.
AATATAATAATAAACATTGAAATTGTATGACAGTTCTTTTATTTGATTAAACGAGAGTAAAAGAGAAAAAAACCGTTATAAACAATATAAATTTTGTATAAGAGATATTCGATTTGTGAGTAGGTATATATCGAGTAAAAGCATTCTTTTGATATAAGAATCCTCATCAATTTCGAGTGGCAATTGACATATATATATATATATATATATATATATATATATATATATATATATATATATATATATTGATAGAAGTGGCATTATTATATCGACTATAGATAGATAGGTAGTAGCTACATACGAGTGTAGATGTCTGCGAGCTTTTGTGCAAAATTCAGTTACTGAAAACGTTCAGCTTGGCTCTATTCTCCCTCGTGACAGTCGAACACGTATAGTAAATAAAACAATAAATCCAATAAAATCTCTCGTTGCAAAATCCGAAGAAAATGTTTTTCGCAAAAGCTAGCAAGGGGCCTTAGTTTTATCTAGAGTGTCATTTGTTTTTTTCGGAATCCGATTAAAGCATTTTTACTGGTCTTTCTTTAACTTTTCCTTTTGAACCAATCTAAATGTTTTTAAACATTTACTCGCTACTATTTCAATAACTAAGCTTGACTTTTTGCCAAAGAGTTTTATAACTTATTTCTTATAAAACTTTTCGTTTCCGTTATTTTGAGCTTCCATCTATTTTTCCATTAATTACAAATCAAATTTAGACTTTGATGTGTATCATCAAACAATTATTTTCACATCTAACTAAAGTGAATCTCTGACATTTGTTTGTTTTGACAGTTGTTTTAATAAAAATTTCAAATGGAATTTCAAACAAAATTTCAATTGTCTAATTTGAATTTTAAATGAATGTTAAATCAAGGTGGTTTACTGTAATGTGAAAACAAAAATTAAGTGCGAACAGCTTCGAGACAATTCTCATTTGGCCGTGTTCAAATTACCATTTTCTTGCTATCTTTTCACATGTACATAAATAGAAAAACAAAAAAAGATATTTCTTTAAGAAGAGTCTCGGTTGGCTGAGAGTTAGTGTGCGTTGATTAGAGCCTTTGTTTTCGAAAATGAGTTGGTTTTTGTGTCTGCTATACCTAGTATCTATATAGATTACATGGTGAGTTGAAATTGGTTTGAAGCAAAAGTATATGTGGCTCTCTTCCCTCCGCCCTTATATATATATATATATATATATATATATATATATATATATATATATATATATATATAGGTATGGGTCTTAAGGGCAAAATTCTCACGAACATTCCTAAGGGTCGCCAATGGCGCCCTGACAAAGCTGCGGTTGCGGTCCGAAGCTTCGTTATTACTGTAACAACTCATCGGGTCAATCTGTGGCAACCAAAGAGTTACATACTTCCGCAAGCACTAAATTTACGTACTCTCCTATTCAATTTTATTATACTAAACTTCCTAATTTATATAGCAATATTTTTATAGATTTTTTTTTTTATCAGAATTAGCAATAAGAAATATCGTGCGAAATGAATTATTTAGGCAGCTCCACCATTTAATTTATTATCAAGGATTACGAATAAAAACGCGTGAACATATCCAACGAGTGTTTTTCGCAAGTGCAAAAACGAAATTAATGTTTGAGCAACGCTGATTGATACTTAACACGCGAAACGAGTACCAAGTATCGCTACAATTTCCGTTAAAACTAAAACCGTTTTGCTATTATATTGCTTAAGAAAGAAACAGTTAGTAGGAATTACAGGCCATTTATTTTTAGCTATATTTATAGAGAAACACGGAAGCAATTCATCCTAACACACTTTACTTATTTTACTATTTTGTTGCAAACGAATCGAAAGAAAATCAATTTATACCAAATACAAATTTAATATTTGTTCAATACTTTTGCGTTGATAAAATGAAATAAATGTTCAAAATTGACTTACTGGCAGCGCTGACTGCTGGGCCCACAGAAGCAAACTGAGTTGCGATGTATTTAGGCCTTGTGGCATCTGTAAAACAAGAAAAACTTCTTATAAGTCGAACTACAATTTAATACCCGATCGTCAATTAGTTACCGAATTCATTAAAAAAATATAATTAAAATACAAATAAGTCTTAATAGATTTTAAAAATTATTTTTAATTATTTCGTTGGGGAATCAATATGAAAAATAATTTCAATTAAATTTATATTTAAAAGAGAATTATCAAAAAATAATTCTGTAAAAGAATGCAATAAAGGTGTTCTTAGGACCTCTCGTTTATAAAAGCAGTTATAAATGTCAGTACTGTAATCTGAAAAAAGTTCCACTACTAGTCACATTCGCACCACATGTATACTCGGAAAATTCAGAGCGCTACTACTGAAACCTGTATGATTTTCCCAAACGCTCTGCCCTCAGTTGGAATTTCCACGAACTAAACTACAGTGAGCAGAATTTAATACAGGCATTTTCCGTCTGTAGCGCTGGAGATGATGTACAGGTGGAAGTGCAAATTTTAAAATAAGTGTTTCAATTTTATATTGAATAGTATTAAAACTGAAGAATGCTTCTAACCTGTAGTGTCTTCAACGGGTTGGAACTCAAATTTGGCTTTGAATCCTTGTCCAGGCCACTCTGAATTAGCGACGAATTCGATGAAGAGGTCCGGGCTGGTGGATAGGATTTCCACCTCGGAGGCTTCATTACAAAGCATGGCGACCGTCGGAAATGACGGTGATCGGCCATCATGGACCTTGATTAGATCAGCTCGGTTTAAGCAACTAAAAGTGAACAAAACAAGGAATACCGTTAGAACTAAATTGTTTTTATTTTATTTTATTATTAGGTAAATATATATATATATATATATATATATATATATATATATATATATATATATATATATATATATATATATATATATATATGTATGTAATAACATTTCTTTGAAAACCAATCATTATGCATTTGATTTTTTACAACTTTGGCGAAAGGATAAAAAGCACAAAGCTTTCCACGTTACGATGCGGAAAATCCACGATTGAATCAATTTGATCGCAGAGAGAAAAAAAGTCATAGTATGAAGACTTAGGCTTCCCTCTTTCTTCTAGACGTCAAACCAAAAAAGCCTATGGCTTGATATTCAATACGGGTAGCATTTTATTGCTAAAGATATATCTAAGATGGCCGGCGGAAATGCAATCACGTTCCTATCGCCCGAGCCATGGAAGTCAGGATAACACATGCACATATACGTGAACATTGTGGACGAAAACGTTCTTCAACAGCTAGACCAAAAAAATCGTAGTTTGACGTTTTTAATTTGGACAAGTCGCACGAAAGAGAACAGACTTTGGGTGGTTGGTTGAAGTTTTCTATTGGAAAAATAAATGATTTGCGGTATGAGAAAACCTTGTTAAAGATTCATAAAGCGGTATCACGTTTAGTGTCAAGTTGAACCTGTCGTCAACACAGAGTCAAGCGCCGCGCCGTTTTCCTTTTTGTTGGGCGACGCGAGCTTTTTTGACAGCCACGCGTTCAAAAGAATTCTTTATCTAAAATTAAATATTACATGCTATTTGCGCAGACCTTAAAGGTACAGAAATAGCGCAATGTATTCACAAAATGTAATATACCTAAATGCATTTCGCATCAATACTAATATATTGATTTATGCACAATTATAGAATGTATGTATATATTTTAAATAAAAGCCTTAAATGCCACTTTCTTATCATTTCTATAGAAATGTTACTCATTAGCATTTATTGATCAGTTTTATTTATAAACATAACTTTATTAATAATCTTCTTGGTAATATTTCTAAAATATAAAAATATTTCCTTACGACGAGGTACAAATTATTTACCAACAAATTATATTTGTTGAAGTTAATTAGCTAAAACTTTTAATGTAAACATTTCTTCGTTTATTTATGGGCTTTTCCATCATTATTAACTAAATTTTCGTAAGCTTTAAGGAAAATTTTAAACATATCGATTATACTACCTATACACAAAACTTTTGGTTCTAGGAACCTAATATACTTTTATAGAAAGAAAATTAACTAATATGCATTTTATAAATAATTTTAAATCTTGATAGTAGATAATTTTAAATTTACCTATAAAAATATTTCTATAAAACTTTAGAAAAGTAATTGTTTAAAAAAGAATAAAGCAACAACAATTCGTTATTATAACTTCAATTAAGAAAGATGTGTTTAATTTAACCACCATAGTTAAAACGTACGTAATGAAACATAAACACCTCGGTAAAACACGTAATCATATTGTGTTTGGTTTTTTTACGTGGGTTGAATTGATAAGAAAGCTCGGACTGCATGTATAATAATGCTACATACATAGATACGTATATCTTTAGGAAAGAAACCCTACGGACTACAGAGCCGTTGCAAAAACATTGGTCGCGTTCAATTTTATCAAAACACACGAGCGGGTGGCCCTTAGTATTCTATTCGAGGTTCTTTGTCGTGGGTTTATCTGAGGAAAAAATCAGGTTGCCTACGAACCGAACCAACTGATGTTCCAAAATAAACAAACTACGTGAAAATCTTTAAATAAAACATCGAAAGATATTACTAACGTCTGTAAATACGTATATATGTAAATAGAATTGCGTTTGTGTATCAAGATATTTTTGTTGCTTTCACATTTAAATTTTAAAATGTTTTTCATAAAAATCTTACTGTTACACACGGTAAATAAATAAATAAATAAGGACAACAAATCTTGTGTTACATACCTATTTACCTACATGGACTTGATGAATTTTATTTAAAAAATAATTTAATTTTTCAATGCATATAACAAATATTAAATTTGAATGAACTAGAACGTTGTTAGAGTGCTGTGAGATGTCTTTCATTAACTGTATTTCAAGATAAAATCAATAGACAGAATTGATGAAAAGGTACTTTTAGTTAATGGAAGAATAACAAATCTGAACTTTTCTTTAGTTCCGACAATGTTTACTTTCCATAATGACAGCGTTCTACATTAAGTAGTAGGTACTGAAAAGAATTGAAGCATTGTCCTGGAAAATATAAAACACGTAGAAAAAGCTTCATTATGAAGTAAATTGGCATTCCGCAATAACATTACAGGAGGAATATTATAAATAAACTTCTATTTAAAAATGTATAAATAATTTGTTTCACATTTCTAACAGAGGTTTTCTTTAAGAATTTTAAAACAAGTAAAGTAATAGACAGAGAAGAGCCATAAAACGTAATTTTTAAAAGAAACACGTTTTAAATCTGCGTTACAAAGCACTTTAGAACTAGTGATATATGAGCGTTAACAAAACGTAAAAGAAAAAATATTATAAAACTTTTGGCAAGAATTACTATAGGGTACCTACATACTACATTGTTCCGCGCCTTTTAATACAGTACAAAGTAGCTGATCTGCAAAATTACACCGCGAAAAAACAATTAGGTACATTTTTGGGATGAGATTATCATTAGTCTAGCACAAATATAAATCTAGTAAACCAGTTGGCTCATCAGACCGTTCGACAGCAGCGCAGCGCCACGTGACGAGATTTTACAGCAACTATAGACACCATTTATAACTTACGTTATTAATTTTACTTTCGCGCGCATGCTGCGAAATTTACGCACGGCTGCGCCACGTAAATGGTTCAAAAAGGATAACTTTATCCTGTAACCAACCCCTTCCCTCCCACAGACCCCTCATACAACCAGTATGTATGTGAGCTCGGATTATTAATGAGCATATATAGTACTTTAGTGGTGGCGCTGCTGTCACTGTCTAACGGTGCGCAAGTATTCAGTTACATAAAATAAAAAATAAAAAAATTGAAAAATATAATTTTTCATTCGCTAAAGGAAAAATTTGATTTATATAAAAAAAAAAAACAAATTAAACTAAAGTGCATTCAGGTCACTTTACCTAAATCATATTTGATTAGAACATGATAAAGGTGTCTCTAGTTTAATATGATATTAAATCCTTTTTGTATACTTACATATGTGAAATACGAGATAAGTATAATTTGATGCATTGGTTTGGTTGTATTTTTCGTCGAGATAAACACGATATTATGTTTGCGTGCGCATAGATATAAATAAAAGCAGTGGTTGCTGTGTTTGCTAAGCGAAAGAGAGATGTCGATCTTATGTTTATACATGCATATTCCACGGCCTTTGCGTTCCGTTCGATAATCGTAAATAAATCAAAATTTGTTTGCAAACGGTAAATATTCACAATTTATATTGCACCAATAGTGAAATATATTTAGGAATATGTATTTTAAGTTTATTTAGGAAGTTTATTTACTAAGAGTTAATTTAAGATACTTAGGTATAGAGAGGAGAAAGAAAGTTTTTTTTTTTTAAAGGATTTACGTTTCGGAAACAATTAAAGCTTGGGTTAAAAACCAGTTGAAACAAAAACTATTAACGTTAGTAGGTGGCAAGTCCCCCAGGATTCAGTGACACGGTTTGGTTGCGGTGGAAATAACCTAGAAGGTTGTCAGACATGCCAGGGGCGTGCAAAAGACAGGTGTGGGGGTGGAGTGAGGATCTCACCGCAAGGAAACACTTCCGGAATAGAATATCAACGTGTTTGCTCCCACAAAGGACGAATTACAAAATCGCAAAGGCGAGAAATGCGTTGCTATACCTACATTTAAGGCGATCCTTTATCGGGCAGAAAATTGCGGTTTTTTATAAAATATATACTTATAAAGATTTTAAAGATACCTATAGGTATATATACAAAATTGCGTTTGATGCGATTCTATTAATCGGTATTTATAATACATATAGAATGTAGTCGATGTCCTGGTATCCATGGCTTGAGCGATACTTTTTAAGAAATGTACATACATACATAGGTGTGTATTTGCTGATTCGGATTGATTTAATAATAACGTCTGCCATATAGTATGTATGTATGTACATACATGTAAGATTTAAATATCACTTCGTGTGACGTTGGCATATGAAGGCGGAACGGCGCGTCGCGACGTTGTCAAAGGCGTTTGTTGTCGTCGGCGCAAGCACAACTCCGACGTCTTTTGACCGTCATATTAAGACGGATGATGTAAACGCAATCGTCTTATTTTGTCTTTTCAAAGTGTATACGTGTCATACATACATACATAGAGCATTCATATATATGTATGTATGTATGTATGTTAGATACATACGATATAATATATATTATGATGAGATTTTCATCTTGTCTAAGATTCATACAAGAACAATGCTGCTGTGCATGACGATTTTATACTTTTATTGACGATATTGCGCATAGGAATTTCTGAAAATCTTATCAAGTCATCTCGTATTAAATTTGATGCAGACGATTTTCTTTCGCAATCAAGCTCTGATTTTACAATGGCATTTTACTACGTCCAATCAAACTATTGGACATGAGTCAAGCTTTTCTTATAGGGAACATAATATATGTACATCACTAAATTACACTAGTATTATTATTATCACTTTATTACTTTAAAAAGATAAGAATTCAATCATTTAAAACGCAGCGATTTATGAAAAAAGAAGTGCGTTAATATACGTACATAACTATCCTTGCAAATTTATTTTGCTTCATTCGGATATATGTATATATATATATATATATTTAATATTTTTTTGTTGTGTTAGTTTCAATAATGTATTGTTTGTTTAAAATATGCATAGTTAGTATGTACGAGTACATAGTAATATGCAAACATAAATTTGAAAGAGTGTAGGTAGCTATCGATCGAAATTCAATTGAAAAACAAAATATTTGCAAGATAAATGCACAACATAAATTTTTACATTTTATCAAGGCAACTAATATTTAAAATTATAAAACAAAACACACGCCGCGCCGTGCTGAATGCAGAACTGGGTTACATTACGCCACCGCCTGCTATCGGATTAATTTTTTACTCACATACTCGCAATATGAGATATATTTGCATGAGTACCTCATTTACAACTGTATGTATGTATGTATGTATGTATGTAGTACCTACAATACTTGTACTTCCATAGAGAGGATTATGACTCTATAAATTACATCTAAATACAAAAAAATAAAAAATAAACGTCCACAGTAAATTTACATATCTATGTTATATAAATGCTTAACAACATCTGTTCATAAATACGTAATATAATAAAAAAAATGATTTAAAAGAAAGAAAAACACACATACACAAACACTAGAATAAAGATTTTATGACATTAACATTTTAATAATTCAAAGAGTTTCCTCACGTAACTATATATTAAAAAACACACACACACACACATACCCATTTTGCATGTGTCTAACAACTGTCACGTAACTTTATTTAATTTTTATCCCATTTCACTATCATGGCGTTCGTAGCAGACACACGTATGCACTCATGGAAACCAGGATAACACCCATGTTTGTGTGAGGCTAATTCGTAGAGACAGCTTCAACAGTTAAGAACTGCCTCACTTGAAAAACCATTACAGAATGTTTTATTTTGCTATGTAATAACTTTCTGATAAAGTCACCAAAATTACTTTATCGCCCTCTGTGTACACTAAACTATAAATATATAAACCTAAAGAAAGAAGCTAATTTTGGTAATGGTGTCTGTACACATATGTAGGTATAACAAGAAATTCTTTTTATTTCATATGTGTTGAATATTTAATCATTTCATTTCACATCAGTTAAATGAATAAATTTATCAGTGGCTGTAATCATGTTACGCATACAATGGGGGTGTGATGAAGAAGAAGAAGAAGAAAAAGCAAATACACAGTATTGCAAGAACTTGGTCGCCTAATAACTTGGCTTTGCTGTGCGAACGTGCATCATTTTTGGTCACGTCTTTCGGTGCCCTTGCTTCGTTTTTTTTTTATTTTTCCAAATACAAAATGACACTTTTCGATTGACGGTATCGCTATTTCAACAAGCAACGGCCGCGCATATCTAGTTACAAATTTATTTGATTTCGTTTGAAAAGAAATTTTGCCCGGAAAAGATTTGATAATTTGAAAAATGTCAAAGGAGTTTGTTTTGATTGATTCAAATGTTGTGAGACTTTTAGAAAATATGCATCCGTTTTCTATTACCTAGTAGCTGCTGCATACATAGCAAGTTTTTGATTTAATACGAGTGGACGCGGCTCGCCTGGTGTCCGGTAGATATGTGTTCTCATTTGTCAAGCACAATATATCATTCCAAGGGTGACTTGATCCCCTGTGCAAGTGTCCGAGCTTGGGGTGGACATTTGCATACAGGCGACAGTGTGTCTTTTTATCGTCTGTCCTCGTTGGCTTTTTCTTCTTTTATAGTTTCACAGCCCGCTCGACTACAATAACACTTAATGTGTGACGTCACTTTAAACACTTGAAACACCGATTGTCTGTCTATTATCTAAGTATATGTATGTAGGTATACATTTGTTTTATTTTTAAATGTTGAAAACACATTTACTCGTAGTACAAAAGACATCGCTTCTGATATTTAGTAGGTACATATATGAATAGATGGATTTAGATAGTTCTGGTAGACCGAGTTGGGTAATCATTTCTGTAATGTTTGCATCAGGGGGTTTGAAACTTTATGTAAATACGCAGCAGGGACAGATGTGTGTATTTGTTCATGTTTTGCGTGCAATTACCTACGTACGTACCAACCGACCGACCGACCGACGTAGTACGCGAGCTTTATTTGTTGATACGGGCATCAGATGCCGTTTACATCAGCCCCAGTTCGCTCGAGAGGCAATAAGCTCATGTGTGGAGTCGCTATTTTGTTTGGTGAAACATTACAAAGAACTGTTGACTTAAAATATTGAACATCTGTTTCCGGTTTGAATTATTTCATAAATATGATGATTTCTCTTGTTTGTTTATATATTTACACATTTATAATTGAATTTTTTTTTTTAATAAAATATATTTATACTTTTCAGTAAAAAAAAAAAAAAAAATTGTAGCCCGCGCGAGTGTGTGCATGTGTGTGTATATTTGTGTATAATATTTAGAAAACATGTAGAATTTTTTAAAAAAAAAATGTTATTACTTATTTGGACTGGTAAATTTATTTAAAATATCCAACGTCTAAAATTGCAAAAATAAAATATACCATTTGGCTGTGCGCGTTGTGTGCAAGCAAAAGCAAAATGAATTGTAGAATATCTTTTGTGGTGGAATATATTTGTGAAATATTCCATTTCCGAATTTAATACGGTGTTCTAAGGGCCGTTGTCGTACAGCAAAAGCACACCGCACAGTCGGTCGCTCTCAAAGCTTGAAAAAGCTCAACTTATAAGCAAATCCATAAATACTAATACAATTTCCGGATATTGCGATATCGCTTTTATAACTACGGCCATAAACCAAATACGTATATGCATACATATACATATAAGGTACGTTTAATCGTGTGTATTCGATCGGAATATTTTTCTTGTGAGGAATTTTATATTATTCTTTGATGGAATTTCAAATATTACATTTTTTTAATAATACCTACTTTTCTTTTTAAATTTTATTTAGATAACAATGGAAATAAATAAAAGCGGCTAACACATCAATTTATTAAGAAAAAAAAAAGAAAAGTTCTTATCAATAAATTCCGAGCAAAAGTTTCCGGTATCAAACCAGGTAATATACTTAAATAAATTTGAATTAATTTGAAATTTATAAAACGACCTCCTGAATTATTTCCAATATGAAACTTATGTCGACCCTCAAAAATAGAATTTTGAGTAAACAAAACAAATGAAAAAAGTTTCCATACCTTAAATCGCCTTTTTGCAGTGTGACTTCTTCAAAAATGATTCGAATTCTTTCTTTTAACCTGAAACGAAATAAATAATGTAACCTAGCAGCTTTAATATTTAAGCTGCACTTGATAGAAGTGCGCGATGGCGCGCGGCATTGTTAAAAATTCAGCAGAAAGTCGTCACAAAAATCTTAAGATGTTGGTAAATATTTACACGACAGAAACAGACGCTAAATTGATTTTTGGTGACAAGCGACTCTGAAATGTTTTTATTTCGGATGATACAAATTGTTGTAATACCTACACATGATGTTTAATCATTAGGTATTTAAAAAGAAAAGTCGCAAATAAAAACTGTTATTAATACAACAACGGATTTACGGATGACAGTTGAATAATATCGTATTTGTTTTTACTGCGAATTAAATTGTATGTATGTAGCTATCATTTATTTAACACCGGCGAGAAAAATGGTATTCAATTTGTACAAAGTAAAACATTTTTATTAAGCGGAATTATCTTGTCTCGTTTTGCGACATTCTTAAACAAAAAAAATGTTAAACAATGGCTGTTTCAGTTATCACTGTCAATTTAATCACTGAAGCACTATTGGGTGTCTTCAAACATACATTTGTGTGGTCAATCGCAGATAACTTACCTTCCTTTAAACCGATAAGAACACCGGATATTTTTTGGATAACTCGACGGATATCTTGGCGAATAAAACTTGCCATGTCTTACGGAATAATCTGAGCTGATAAATTGATGATCGCACATTGTCCCCGGAAGCTTTTGTCCGTCTGTTTGGAACAGTCCTGTAACAAGGATGTAACATATATATATACCTACATGTAATAATAACATATATAACATCAAAACTCTATTATACGCATACATACATACATATATACTATAAATACGATAACAGTCTTCACTAATTTAAGTTAAATACTGTTACGTTACGAAACAATGGACAACAAAGCTTTAACGTAACAGGTAACTTGATCTGGTATTGTTCTAAAGATTATTACGGTATCAGCATTATAATAGAGCACAAGGAAATAAAATGCAAAGTCACATATATAATACATACATAAATTTCGTTTAAATATTAAACATTTTTATATTTTGTACTTATTTATACAAAATCGTAATATCGTGCGTGTGTGTGTGTGTGTAAAAGATGAAATTTTTTAGAACAAGTGGTGAAGACGTATTGAGGGAGTGTTTAAAAATTTGTTTCTTTTTTAAAAACTGAATTATTTAGTCAACTTTTTCGACTAAGAAGTTAATTTAGATCTTGTGTTTGTCTTTTTGTGTCCGCGCGACACTTTTATTCAGTCAGTCAGTCAGTCAGTCAGTGGGGCCACTTCAAGTTTATTTTACAGTTTAATTTCTTTCTGTGCAGGCTGCTACAGTGGCAAAATCCAACGTCACGCTTCTTACACTCAAGAACTTTTCGGAAACTTTCAAAGGTTATCAATTAAAATTAAATAAACCAAGCCAACCGAATTGTTTTTGTGTTCTTAAAAATAAATATATTAACAAGTTTTGCTTTTAAAAAGTGATATTAATAACATATTAAATTATTTTGATATATAAAACGTTTTCCATTGTGAATATAGTTTATCATAATATTAAATATTATATGCTATCATATATAACGTTTAAAGATAAAATCACACTTAGTCGCTTGAAAAATATATAGCATTAATGGCGGTGGCGCAACCGATAAAAATTTACGAGTGGTCTAAATTTGACGTTTTTTTCGTCGCATTGTATGAAAAATATGGCGCTTCGCGCGTGAAAGCACCACCTATATCCGCTTCCGTTGACCACTTGATCATCGAGAGTGCATATTTCCTTTTCACAGTAAAATAGATTTTATTTATTTTCTAAATGTGTATGTATGTACACACATATGTCTCAAAGTAAATCGGTTTTATAATTCGACGGTTAGACCATCACGCACTTTAGCACTCCGCGCATACTTTTAGATATATTGAAATGTAACGGAGGGCTTACTTTTTTTTGGTGACTGTAAAAATAAAACAATTATCTGGTGCGCTGGCTGTGGCTGTGCGACGTCGTTCTAGCGAAAATAATATATGTAGAAAAGTTTTATGAACTTCCGGCAAGTCGGTGAAACGTTAGCGGTAACGGTAAAGAATAGCGAGGCAGCGCATAAAAAAACCAAGACTGGCATGAAACACAACTAAATGACACTTTTATTACCTTCCAAGAAATTCGGACATAAAAATAAATCAATGCTCTTGTGAATACGAATACGGTTGCTTTGATGACCACTATATAAATATATTAAAAATTACAAATATAATTTTGAATCGTGGTCATTATTAATTCGTTGCCTCACTTATTTGCTAATCTTTTGATTCTTTGGTGTCGAGCTTCGTTAGAGTATAACAAACAATGTCACAAATGTGTAGCTAATCTGTTTTAGTGACTTTTATTTTAAGTGTAATATGCTTTAGATGAAATTGATAATCTAAAGTGATTCTTTTACGAGAATATCCAATGTATCAGAAACACAATCCTGTTAATATATTAAATATCAAGCATGCTTACTTTATTATGCAAACTTTACACTCTCTCTACAAATTTATATAAGTACATACGTACATACATGATTGTCAATAAAATATTTCGAAAAAAAAAAACCGTACAAACTAATTATTCAAATTGCCGTTTCGTTTCTAAAAAGCCTTCTATGTTTATTATAATTTTGTTTGTTTGTTTGACCAGTAAAACAGCTTAATTAAAAGCGAGCAACCGCGTCAAAGTCATCTGAATATATACCGGGTGGCGCAGCAAAGATCACAGCGGGAATTCTTGAGTAAATGTGTTTTTTTATTCGTTCTTTTGACTTGCATAGTAGTAGTATTTTCCTCTGGTTTCGTTTGGTTTGGTTCGGTTCGGTTTGGTTTAGTTGGTATTCCATTTCACACAAATTGTCAGTCTTGAACGTTTTTGAATAGCAAATGTGACCTTATGTGCGCTGAAGAAAATTTGACGAGTAATTACTCGGAAAATTCGGCAGCATAAAGGTGATGTACATTTTCACGCGTCATTCCCGCGAAAATGTATACTTATAAAACGTTTAGCGTTACAATTTGATATTGGAGAAGGCAAAAATGAAATGTATAATTTAGTCCCACTGGGATAGAGGTACCTATACGTAAGTACGTAACGCACGTAATCATATTATTTCATATCAGATCAAATCTCAATCAGAGTTGGCAAATTGAATTTGAGTTCTGCTGGAGTTAAACCGTTATACGTGATACTATTTAATTTTCTTTCATTCAACGAATGCCGCTGCGACAAAGCGAAACAATTTTCACATATACTCGTATGTATATATATATATGTATGTATATACGTGGCCATGGATACCAGGGACGAAGGACACGTGAGGTTGCGGTGATGCAATATAATTTATAGAGAGAGAGAGATACCTTTATCTAGTCTGAGACACACACACACACACACACACACATACAGCCCTCGAAAGTAAACCTCATTAAGACAAGCTGCAATATTGAGGCGACCGTCGGGTAGATACGAATTATTTAAGTAAGCCAACACGCCGAATTTCGGTTGTTAATTTTACGGCTGAAATTCAAAACAATATTTCAACCCCGAACCACGACGAACGTTTATTTATTTATATGTCAATTTCAACGAGGAAAATATTCTTTTTTTGGATGAAACAACGTAAGAAATAGGTAATATGTAATGTTGTGAAATAATAATTGAAATATACGAAGGTAAACGATTCACTTAAAAACGAACGTAAATTGAATCGTCTTTTTTGCGTGCATGTGCAATTATTGGAACATATAAATCTGTGAAAATCGGTTGACAAATCATTTATACCAAACTGGTATTTGATAATGTCACTGAACAAAATTCAAAAGCAAACAAGGGAATAATTGCAAACACACACACAGTATGTATGTGTGCATATATTGCATAAGTATATGTATGTGGCATTAATCAATGCCTCGCGTTATGGATTTGACACGCGTGCCACACACAAACACCGCAAAACAAAAAGTCACTAATACCTCAAATATTTTGTAGCTACAGAGAGCATGGATGCCAGGGTAGGAAATAACACATTCACACGCGTAATTATACATAATTTGCTCATATTAATTAAAATCTGTGCTGATAATGAAGTGAAATAATCAATTAATGTGTTAATAATTAATCATACGGCGCTGAAACATATGTGCAATTTATCAAAAGTATCGACTGAAAATTGAAAAAGTTCAAAATTAATTATATTCAACATACCTATAGATCGCAATTACATATATTCATTTGCAATTTTCCGTATACCTAATTTATATTTCCTGATAAGCAAATAGTTTGTATATCAACAATAAACAAAACGCGCGCATCAGAGTTAAAATAAATAAAATCTCAAATTAAATCGTTTCAAATAAGCAATAATAATGTTTAAATAAAATATGTATGTATGTATGTATGTATGTATGTATGTACATAGGTATTACATACATTTCTTGAGGGTAACATTAATTATGTAAAAAGCTTATGCCTTCGAGTTGCACATAAACTGTGATGAATATCGCGGTCGGCCATGAAGGTATTTATTTTAAACACGTCTGTAATATCTTCATCATATATGTAGAAGAGTCTAGATCTAGGTTCAGGTACATACAACTGCATAACATGGTGGCGGGGCCCTTTTACATTTCACGATGCTTGTCACGCCGAAGCACACTTCTGCAGTCGCACCCGGAGTGAGGCCGTGCGGTCTGAAATATCACCCGGAGCCAGCAGGCCAAGTGAATCAAGAATAGTATATGTATGTATGTATGTATGTATGTAGCTAGTGGCCTTTCGAAACGCTGAGAAAATAGTATTTGTTTTTGTATCTATGATGTTTTTAAGAAATGCGAAATTGTGTTGAATGATTTTCGCTTTTTGCAATGTATTGTAATGATTAAAATGACTTCTAATCATAGAATATACGATGTGCCTGATGGTGAAGCATTGATACCGCAGTGTCGCGTTCACGTACAACAATGGACTACACATTCATATAGAAACGGCGGAATTAATTTGGTTAATAATATTGTGGCCCAATATCAAATGACAAAGCTCTTTCCCCCATACAACAGGACAACAATATATAATACCAACAAATCATTCCATTGGTGGTGTACGTGTATACGTGTGTATGTATACGTAGAAACCGCAGTAACAGCGGCTACAACTTATAATCTTCGTCGTGGTATGGCAGCACTGAGACCCTCATGATTCATTGCAATGCATTGCAGTGGTCAACCCACAATCACCACCCACATCCACTACCAACGAGAACGAATAACATTTGTGTGTGTGTGTGTATGTATGTCTGCTGGGAATCTGAACTGTGACACGCAACTTGAATTCAAACTAATACTACTTTTAAACTGCCCGGCATTATATTTATCTTAACGATTTATACGATTGTTTATCTCGATTTAAAACCTCAAGCTAAAAATGTTCTATTCTTGATTTAATTATGATTCTATGTTTAGAGAATGTGCGTGTATATACATGTCCGGTATATTTTATCAAAGTTCAATCATGTAAAGATATGATAGTGCCAGTCAACAATCCTTTTTCAAAGTTTACTCAAAAAGATTGCATTTCTGTTTGATCCTTTGTAACATAAACAAATACTGTACATATATACGAGTATATATATATATATATATATATATATATATATATATATATATATATATATATATATATATATATATATATATATATATATATATATATATATATACATCTATCTATATATATATATACATATATCTATATACATATATATATATATATATATATATATATATATATATATATATATATATATAGAATAGAAATGAACGTATACATTGGCTATATACACACAAACACACACACACATGTATTGTAAGATGATATGCTAACGAAATCAAAATATTCTTTCATCATGTGTTCAGTTTAAAACACTTATATGTCCATGATTTAAATATGTTCTCATGCTAAAATGCTTAAACCGTAAAAAGAATGATTAAATTTAAAATATCATTGAAGAAATACACCCGGAATAAGTATTTGTGAATTACTGTCGAGACTCTTGACATAAAGGACTATTAAGATATGCCCAAAGTAATTCAAAACTCTCAAGTAGTAACTAAGAATATATACAGATATATCCTCTTTGCTATATACCTACATACGTACGGATGTACCTGTGTCAAGTTTCTCAACTATAAACTTTAGTAAAGCAAGTAACTTGGTGTGAAACACACACCAACACACATCACATCACAAGGAAATATCAAGCAAGTTCACATTTAGTTCGGCACATTATGTATTCAATTCAAATAAAGAAATAAACACTTACGTCTGTTGATAAACCGGAAGGTGCCTTTAAATCCGGACGAGTTACCCAATGGCGGTGCCGAGTGGAATTCCAGAACAAGACCCGGGCCTGAGGAGTACAGCACGTGGGGCACGTCGTGGAGAGTGCCGCACAGGAGCCCCGTCCACGGCGTGTACTCGTTCACGTCACTTCCACGTTCTAGGTGTAGGAACAATTTCAGGTAGTCACCGTACACACAACTGCAACCAAGGATACATTTGTATTAAATAAATAAAGTGTTTTAAACAACGTATATACATATGTATGTATGTACGTATATGTGAAAAAGTCTAGAAGATATTCATCAGACTTGAAAGAGGAAATGTAAAACTAATTTCGTATAGATCGATAAAATAGCTTTAAACTGTGTATGTATATAGGTAGTAGGTAGGGCAGTACTGTAGACCACTTGAATAACCACTAGATAGTGCTTGTTTTGTGAACTATATATGTCAAAGAGAGTACACAGAAATACGAGGCTTATTTTAGTAAAACACTCTATTTGTAATATATATATATGTGTAGTATAGGTAGTACCTACTACATAACTACCTAGTAGCTACGGGGATGATGTAAGCAACAAACATAAACAAAATATAGAAGGCTTTGAGACCACATTGCTAAAATATACATACATACATACATACACTAGATTATGAACCATTTCACTAATTATTATATGTATGTATGTACGTTACATATTTGAACAAAATATACAAATACGTATTTACGAAACAACAAAGTAAATATGATACACTAGAATTACTGCTAATGAGTGATACATCATTTATAAACCGCAGTTAACACACATGAAGTTATTATTAATTTGCTTAAAGCTGTTGAACCTTAGTACCGAAACGTATAGGAAAAAAGAAAGTAGGTGGCGTGGTATACGAATGACTTTTCTTTCGACAGATTTCCTTTGTTTCGCCTTGATTAAATTACTAAATAAACAAAAGAACACGTATAGGTAGATGGCGTTAGCTAACCGAGAGAAAAACTTTGTGTTAACAAGAAAAAAACTTTTAATTAATGCACTTATTGCGCACTTGGTCATTAATAAATGCCAACACAAAGTCACAAGCGAACTGTGTGTGTGTGTGTATGGTAAACTATTAAAAATTCTTTTAGTAGGTAATCTTTTAAGTGCTTTAAAAAAGTTATCGCTCGCTGCATTGGCAATCAAAGATCGCATTTGGCAGTTAAACTAAGTTTTCAAGTAAACCATTTTAATTGGCTGTACACTCACAAATATGATTTCTTCTTCAATCAAGAATCAAATTGTTTTACACTAGTATAAACAATGTATATACATACCTACTACGTATGTACCTATATTATAAAAACGCGGCCAACTAGCAGTAATATTTAATGAAAACAAAATAAAAAATTCAATTTTCGAGACAGTTCTTTGTACGAATGGCGAGTTAAAAAGTTTAATCAATTCGTTTTGGAAGTTTCAAATGAAATTCAATTAGTTTTGCAAGCAAATATTCCTATAGGTTTTATTCCAAATGTCTTTCCTGTAATATTGTTCTCAGATTTGCATGTACGTATGTATGTACGTATGTATACATCGCCTTTAACTTTCTACATAATATTAAGTAAAGTACAAGTGTGGTCGCATGTGTACTATATGTAGTACATACATACGTATGTATGTATGTAGCAAAGCTAGCAGGTGCTACCACCGGCTACAAGTGTATAATAGCAACATGCCGCGCTTACATATTAGCAAAAGTAGATGAGAGTATTTTGGTGATTTTCAGTGTGTCCGGAATGACACCACCACGTTTATGCAACAATCATTAAATTTCGGTCATAAAATGACTAAATGACAAAATCGTGGCTTGAAACGGAATATCTATATGTGTATTTAAATTTAATATCATCAAAAGTTTATTTCATCTTTTAATGATTCTATATGTTCCTACATACATACATACATAAATAGTTATTCATAGCAGTGTTGATTTATTTGAATGAAACTGTCCCGTGGATTTATGAATTTTCGTTAAAAATGTACTCAGCACTTGCACCGCGTCGACTGGAGGGGATTTGATTCATCGGCGAGCCATGGAGTGCTGGACAACAGCAGGTCATTGTAAGCATTTCTATAAATCCGCAGCTCGAGCACTGCCGAGACAATACCCAGGCGATTTATTACTCGCTCTCGTATTATTAGGTATGTACGATACTTTGGTGCATGTCAATCCACATTTTTTAATTCTATTTATTATGATCATCGGATATAAGTAGGCAGGAACTGTTTGAAATGTAAACGATTTAATTTAACCAAATTTACTGCGGCGTTCGGCAAAGCCAATTCATTTGCTGCATAAAGTTCGAGGCATTATATTATTTTCATAGTTTCACATTCATATCACCAGCCATTATTTTTTTTATCAAACATATTTTCAAACTATTAAACTTGAGCTTATTTACGAATACTACTGATACATAAAATGTTATCCATTTACGCGTACTTTTAATTAGCAAATAAATGTGTGGTTTATCAAGGAATTATATTTATTGCTATACGTTTAAAAAAAACGCAAGAATATTTTCGTATTCACAAATGTACTCATGGATAGCACACACATACACACATATATACATATAGAAAGTTATTCGTTCACATAACAAACAGGAAGTCTATTAGCGCAGAAACTAGTGGACGAGAACCGCACAGAGGAAGTAGCTGGGAACCTGCCGGATATTCCGGGAGAACGGACGCTGCACGCACACGACCGACGACTCCGGGCATCCCGGAAGAAGGTGGGTGACCGTCAGTGGTGTAAACTACTACTAGTGCCATTGCACATACACACAAAATGGATCAGAGACGGCCTTTATTACTATTATTATTATTGTTAACCCCCAAACCCCCCACCGACCCCTTGATGGCCAGTATGCATAATGTATGAGGAGAGGAGAGCCATTGTATTTTATGAAATTTCCGTTTGAAACAGAGATATAGAACAACGTCTATTTCAGTATTAGTTTCAGTTTAAAATTTATTCGAGTTTTATTATTTTCTTAGTACAGAAGCGACAGCGGAACTTTATTGTAATGATGAGAAATTCTAAACTTGAGACAGTAGATATGATGATTAAGTTGACTTTTATTATTAATAAACGACTTTAGCGAAAGTTGAAAGTGTCAAAGAATAAGGAGAATAAACAGAGTGTGTAAAAAGCGTGCCGTGCCGTGCCGTGCCGTGCTTATTAGTCGGAGGCGATGGTAGCGCTACTAGCGACCAAAACTGAACATCGATGCACTACGTATGTATGTACGTTCGTATTCATCCAAAGCAACTTGGCACTCTCTTACTTTCCTCGAAACTTTTAAACTATGTACATACATACATACATACATACACTGCTGACCCGTATAGCACACAGCATCACCATCAGGACTAATTGGCATTTCATTTTATTACATATTTATTTGAAATAGAATAAAACACACACACACACACACATAATTTATCAATATATAATATAGACGCATTTATAGATAATCACCTGTTTTTTTTTTTTACAATATTTCACAGTACAGGGGCTGCAAATAATAATAAATTTGCCCTTCAGCCAGTCCTGATTCCTGAATGCAATCTGCGCTCGCGACTATTACTTGATTTACGCAAAAGTTTTGTCGTCGAATCCGGGTTTAAAATTTACGAAACTTTGCTTCCATTATCGTATTTACCGTCTTTATTGAAATTACCGGATGTTATTAACAAAATTATATTCATATGTTTATACAAAAAATAATTATCAACATATATTTAACTGCACTCTTAGTTGAATAGCGAAAGATTGTCAAGATGTGAATAGTTTTTTTTTTATTGTAAATAATAATAATAATAAAAGTAAGCAAAGTAAATAAAAACATTATTGAATTTGTATTAGTATAATAATAGGTAGAATTAACAATTTAAACTATTAATAACCTTTAATTAGTTATAAAAAAAATCGACTAGTAATTTCGGTTAGAGGTATTTGCGAAATAAAATTAGCGCGATTCGTTTTAGATCGACTGGAATAAATCAATGTTATTCCCGAACGTTTCATTAGTCTACCAAATTAATTGGATTGTTTTTCTTCACCAAGAATACCAAAGTTTTTCGAACGTTCTAGATTTTTGTAAAAGTATTCTTACTAGAGTGTTTTTATCTAATTGATACAGTCTATGGGAATATCTACGAGTATAGTTGATTGTCTTATATAAAGTTCCATTTAGAAACTTGTGCAGATTACTGTACAACTGTTGGTGGTGCTACAGCTTTAACTTGTACAAAGACATATCAGTTGGGCCACTGATAACCACCACGTAATTAATACGCTTAATATCATTACAAGGGGCCGCGGTATTCTAGTTAGTTTGACGAACAGATCAAAATGATTAACACTTTGTCGCCCCGAAAACTTGTACGTCACATTTTTCGTATGTTAATTAATGAATTGAAGTTTTTATAATGAACGCAGAGCGCAAGTAATTAAAATGTGGAAGCAGGCACACCTACAAAAAAATATTAATTAATTTCCTAATGAACTTATCGGTTAATAACTAACATCATTTTAGATCAAATTATTTGCTTTAATTATATACTAGATATTGGAAATTGTGTGTACTAGTACATAGCAATACGCTTGAATGATATATTTTTGCGTTACCTACACAAATTAATGAACAAGTATAATTTAAACTATGATTAATTTGTCAATCGTCCTCAAACTCTTTTGCGTATCTGTCGTAACAAAGCGATTGTATAATATAACCGGTTAGGAGTGGCTGTCGTCGACATAAAAACCGTTTGAACACATGAACATACGCGCATTTTCCGTAAAACGTGATCTAACTACCGGAATTAGTCTCATTTTCGTCCACGACAAAGACTGCAATTATGTATGTATGTATGTATGTATGTAGCGTTTTATAGTCCGACAAACCGTAATAGAAGCCGTTGTACATACATACATACATACATACCTATATTAAGTTACAAACTAACGAGAAAAAAAAACTGTGTATGATTGTTTCAAATTAAAGTACTATTATTTCATTTGAACAAAAGCATCAGTTGTATACTTTGATTAAAAAATAAAAGATTATTAATTATGTACCTAAGTAAAATATTGAAATAGAACGAATTGGTATTAATATTTACCTACCTACTTATATAAACCAATAAGTCAATGTAATTGAAACTTGAATTATGAATAATGTTTCCAATTCTATGAATTGGAAATATTAATTCTCGAAATTGTGGATAAAACGAATTGTAGAGTATTAAATCAGAGGCAGCCAAGGATTCACAATCTGGATCAGTGCGTAACTAATTTGAGTTTTGTGTTCGAATCTCTGTGATCTTTATTTGCGCAAGGGCCTTTTATTAAGGCCAAAAGTGGCACGTGGAATTTATCAACAGACAACGCACGATTGCCAACTTTCTCATGTCGTCTTTTGTATCCTAAAATAGTTTATGTATGTATGTATGTACATACATAGAAACTTTGTCGCATGAAGATTTGTTATATTCTATTGACACGCCACCAACTAATTATCATATTTATTCTCCAAGTTTTCCCAACTACTATTATAATGTTATGAAAGTGAAATGAACATTATACACATTTAAAATTTAATTTTAAATGTATTCATTTACTACGCCAAATACAATTTTTATTTTAATAACGTCAGATACACTTAAAGTAGGTAGGTAAGTATGTCGTTACAGACACCTGGTGCTAGCGTGATATGGAGGTTCCATTTTTTAATATACCACTGGGTGTGC
This sequence comes from Nebria ingens riversi, assembly GCA_018344505.1. Classification (NCBI taxonomy): domain Eukaryota; kingdom Metazoa; phylum Arthropoda; class Insecta; order Coleoptera; family Carabidae; genus Nebria; species Nebria ingens. Next base: position 88,178 of record JADQWA010000029.1, on the reverse strand, counting down.
GAATATAACGCACGTTATTGCGAACACAGAAAATATTTATTAAAATGAAAGAAATGATAATGAAAGATTACAGCTAAATTCGTTCATATATAAATAAATATAAATATTAGTAAATGGGAGACGAAAAAATGTTTGTATATCTATAGTATAGATAGATAGACATAGGCATCACTAGGGGTTTCATATCAACATCCCCATCAAGACAGGCAAACGTTAAATTTTTATTTTCATTTTATGGTACACTTAGTTTATAGCCGGTTGCGAGTACGCGCTCCGACTTAATCTCGGTTTAAGGCTAAGCTTTACAATTGTATTACTTCAGAAATTTACGCTACGTGAAAAGATTGCCATTTTTTTTTAGACGTGAAACAATAATGGTGTTTGAAGTGATTGTATATTACATAGGTACATACATACATACCTATATGTAACTTGCTTAAAGTGTCCAAGCGGATAATTTTAGTAAATTACCCGTATGAAGTTTCATGTAAACAGTTCAAGTAGGATGCGATGCTTGTTTCCATGTTGAATTATTCAAGTGTTTTGCGAAATTAGTCAAGTTGATTTCAGACACGAAGGTAAATTAGATAAATCCTAATTATTAGGTATATGCTATTGTTGACATGATGGTATCTCCATACTTTGAAGTGTGTATTGTTATTGGAAAATGTATGCATGTATGTATGTATGTACAATATTCAAACTATAATTATAAATAGTTGAATAATAACGCAGCTGAACAATATTCAACATAATATTGGACAATGTCCTGTGTATTAAACACAATTCTGTGTCAATGTAGACTATAACAATTGAGTCACAATATTAAACTGAAACTAGCATCAACGATGGCGTCAGGATGACATGTGAACAATATATCCCTGTATAGGGTACTGTCCCCAACTATATCTATAGATATTAACTAAACTATATGTACACATACATACTTTGATTAACTATGGATATAGCGTCACTAAGATATTTGCTGTTCTATTATTTTTCCGGTATAATCAATATTGCGCAATAATAGTAGCAGCAAATTATACATAGAATTGAAATTGAAATTCCAGACGTTTCTGTCAGCAAATTGATTGATTCATATCAAACATTGAATCAAATACATGTATGTATGTATGTATGTACCTAGGTATATTAATCACAGAATGAACATCATTAGCTGCATATAGTTACAATTTGTCAGCAATTGTCTTGTGATGCATAATAAATAAATGTAGTATAGATTTTGTTTGAAGTTAAACTGATTAGCAGTGAAAAAAAAAAACCAAGATAATTAACCATGAATCTGTATTAATTCTATATAGGTACGAAAAGTGGTCCTTAAAGAACTAGAGAAAAGAAAACCCTTAAAAGTACAAAAGACTTCTCGAGATGAACGATGATTTGGACAAGAAGAAAAATGAATTTCAAAGCCTTGTTTATGATGGTATGGCCTGCGAAATCTGCCCAGTTAACGATCACACATTCGTTATTGATTTCAAACACAGCCGTCGAGTACAAAAGGCAACTTTGTTGTTTCCACACACACACACATACATAGTGTGAACGAGTATACTACGAAAGATTTATCTAAATCCTTGGTGAACAGTTAAACACACCGATTCGTTCTAACCTAATGTTGCTGCATTATTTACCTCTTTGTTACTTCTTTGTTGCCAGTTTGAATCGTTGCGTTATAAACCGTTTATTTTACTTCTTCTTCGCGTGCACATTTTATATTTGCGTGGTGAATCAGACACCTTTACATTAGACAATAGCCGCCTGATGATGACTTTAATTTCCTTTGTTGAAACTGTTGATCTTATCTTATTCATGTCCCAGGGCTAATAGAAATGATTATAGGTAATTGTAAAAAGAAAACAAACACAATCTAAAGATTCTACAGATTTTCCTTTCTATTTATTTGCTTGCTTCGTATTTTCTGACTAAAGCCCTTCCTAATTTAACATGTCTTACTCGATTTCGGCGGGCAGCAAGACGGACATTTGGCGTGATAAGTTTGTTTGCCGGGTCCAATAAACCTTGCCGGAGCGGCGTTACATACATACATACATACATACATACAGGGGAAAAATATCGTGATAAGGCGACATCGAAAACGAACCAGGAAAACTCGTGTTTGCAAGCGATTCTAACCGGATAAACTATCGTACAAAATACACAAGCCAATCAACATTTTCACTTCTACCTACCTACCTACCTACCTACAAGGATAACAACTCTAATCAGATAGACATGTGGCTGATGGCTATTAAGAATAAGATGGATGCTTTTAGATACGAGTAAGTAACACGGGGTTGATACATTTTTAAAATTGAAGCTTTGCAATTCAATTGGCGTTACTGGCCATTTCACTTGTGACGCGTGATTCAGCGCGTTTACTGTAGCAATCAAAAGAGTACAACATCTAAGAAGAAGAAGAAGAGGAAGTGAAAATAGAAGAAGAAGACGGGGAAAACGAAGTGTAAGACAGACGGCATTAGATATAGAGCAAAGAATTGATGGGGCCAGCGACAATGAGTGATTGCGCGCTATTCGGAGCTAAAGAACGTGATGGTATAGAGCGCAAGGTAACAAATTGAGTGACGTGAGGTGTGCTTCTATCACACACCTATACATACATACGGGCCCACAAATATATTTACTATCCTTATCTACTGAAACACTAAATTCACTTTCTGTAAATGTAAAAGTTTCTTCGAACGAAATTTATTTACTTTTTACAAAATCAAATTTTAAACTTTTCTAAGTATATGTATGTATGTATGTACCTACTTATATTTACCAGAACATGTATTGAAAAGTTTTAATTTCATTTTTAAATTTAAGTAATCAAATTTGTAATCATAAAAATTATAAACAACATTTATCTAAAATGTAACTACACACAGTTTTGCTAAAATTGGTTTCGGGACATATTTGACATTGATGAAAAATGACGTTAATATATAAAGTTGATTATGATAAAATCAATCATTTTGTTTTTTCTACACAAAATGTGGAATAATTTGTGAATTGTGTTTACCAATTATATTGAATGAGATGTTTAATCGATAAAAGAAATTAAATTAAATTATGTCCATTACCTATAGTTAATAATTAATTTTAAATTTGCTGGAAATTACTACAATAATAAATATAAGAAAACATATTTATTACTATAGAAAATTCATCTTGTATAAAAATGTTAAAAGAGACGACACCTTTTACGAGGTTAGCTATAACATTCGCTGTGTTGGCGAAAACAAAAGTAAATTTATGGATAATATTCTATGAATGTCCCAGACAACCGCTTTGTTCACAATACTGGTTGTATAGTATCATCAGACGACACTGCAATACTGTAAAGTATCACATTCGTTTCTTCGTCCGAAGAGTGAAATAAAACATATGTATGTACGTATTTAATTGATGTTTATATGACTACTAAAACAATTATTGTAGGTATTCAATTTCTTGTCATTGAAATCAATATTTGATTATTTTTTTATTATTTCCACAAATAACCAATTTAAATTGGAATTGGACCAAACAGAATCGATCAAGGCCTCATAAATAATTTGATAAATTAGGGTAAATAAAAGTGATTCTGGTTAGTTTTAAATAAATAATTCTCTAACCTATTTTAGTGTAATTCGTCGCAAAATACGTAATACCTATCTAATGCTATTAAGTTAATAAATAATAATGTGAAAAAGCACTCACTCTTTGTTTGTAGTTTTCCGTATATCGAATTCAGTGAAGGTAATCTCGATAATTTCATCTGAAGACGCAACGAATGTGTACAATAAACAGTCAACGTCAGCAGGATAGGCACGCGGGAAGTCCGGAGAGGTGAATGTGCCCCGTTCTTTTCCGAATGTGCCGGAATACAAGAGACACTCGCACCCTGGAACAAAAAACAAATTTAATACTATATTTAATATAATCTTCATAATAATTAAGTTAAACTATGTTTAATGTAATCAGTGTGATGTATGTATGTATGTATATAGGTACATACATACCTATTGCTATGCTAGACGAACGAATTTTATTCCATCTGTGAATTATTTTTTTATCCTGCTACAAATATTATATAACTAAGCTACTGGATAGAATTCTCTCGTTGGAAAATAAAATTACTTGGCTTTTTTTTTGCAATTTACAAAGACGTTGAATGAAAAATATGCTTATTACAATTTTTCAACTTGCCGTGGAATGTAAAATATTATTCGTTTTGATATATGAAATTCTTTAAAACGTTTGTAGACAGAAATTACTTTTGCAAACAATAAAATTAAGTTTGAAATAAAAAGATACCTATTATATATTTTATTTATTATTTAATCAAATACCATAATAACGATCTATTGATGATAAAATTATATTAGTATTTAGAATTAAAAAAAAAAAAAAAAACCGTCGAGTTGCTAAACGCGATAAGTTCTTTATGGAACAACAACAACAGCAGTAGCAACAGTAGTAATAGTAGCAAAACTAGAAGAGCAAAAACAATCGCAGAGAAAACAACAAAGTGAGTTGATCGCTAAAATTTTAGATGGAGCACCGTAGTTCAAACGCACCTGGGACCGCTAAATTGATTGCTAAAAGTAATTTCCAAGGGGGAAGGGAGTGGGGCGCGATTTACACGACGAGTCAGGTCATAAAACGACTCTCTTTCGATGTAACACACGAAAAGTTTTATGCGGCGACGCCTAGCGCCGCCTAACGCCACCTAACGCCATCGCCGTCGAAATCGTGATGGACGGTCGTTAAAACTTCCCCTTCTCTGCCGATTAATTTACGTTCACGTGATTTTAATGGAGTCTTATCTACGGATAACACAATTAGCGACATCTGGTCATTTTTATCGCCAACACACACACACACACACACAGTCTAATACAATTTGTTTCAAAACTACTTTTCATCTACCTAAATATTTTGTTATAAAATCCATGTTGATTGATGATTAAAATCGCATTGGCCACCGAGCGAAAAGTTGTTTTCAAGAACGCCATCACACGTTAATCGAAAAACTTACCGACACTGCTGATATTGAAAAATAAACTAGCACATAGCTATTGCTGCTGCTGCTGTTGTATGATATGTATGTATGTATGTACTATGGCAAAGAAGATGAAAATATCTAAAGTTGGACGCAAGTACGCATATGTATGTTTTGTCTGTGAATGTGTGTGCTCATGTGAACATAGTATACGTTTATAGAAGAAGTGAAAAGTTTCCTAAACTAATACTCCGGACCCGGAGGATACGTGAGCTGTATAATCCTGCAGACTAGACTATAGAGGATTACCACTGTGTGTGTGTCCTGATAACCATGGCTGCTTTTTCAATTACATTCGAACTACAATTGTATAGAGACACGCAAACTGCATTTTCTAACTGCTATTTATAGACTTAGGTACAAAATAATCAATATTCTGTTGTATAATATAACTTTAATAGTTAGATATTAATATACCTACTATGTATATGTGGAGATAATTTTAACCTACTAATAAATAGTGTTTTGTTTTGTTTTAAATGAATATAAATTTAAATAATGCAAAAGTCCTTACTTTGTGTCTCAATTGTATTCTAAATGAATGAAATGTCAAGCACACAAGAATAAAAAAGTAAAAAAAAATGAATTTAAGACGGTTATCCTCGGAAAGACAAAGCTTCAAAATTAATACAATTATGCTTCAACCTCTATTCGCAAATAAGCCCAAATGGCCACAGCAAAAATAACTAATGAATTTCAATTTATTACAGATCATTAGTCTGTATTAAATAAAATAACTAATTAAATAAATAATACCTACTTGAAAAAATAAAGACATATTTTTTAGAAATATATATCCATAAACATTTCTATACCTTAGATAGGTATATAAGTATAACATATAAAAAGTATATTATGTTGTTTGACACGCCATTTTAACATTTACGCTAAAACACAATCGTGAGTGTTAAATTCGTTACTAGCAAACACATGCACACATATGCACGCTACACGAGCGTTTATACTCTATAATTTTCTGATACTACAAAACTAAAATAAAAGCTTGTAGCTGTGCAACAATTTATGTCTTCAGTTTCAGTTACAGAACATTTCTATATACTTTGTTCAATGTGTGATACGAAATACCTTTATACTCGTATGTATGTATGTACCTATATGTGAAAATGGAACGGCACCAAAACCACTACAAAAACTATGGAATCCATATTTAATATAACTCGAATGAAATGTTGAATTTAAATTGAACGAATATACAGGAAAGATACACCCATACAAAAAAAAAGAAGCTCGGATAGCTTTAGTAACATTTCTCTTTCAGCCGTACAAAAACCGGTACGTTAACGTTACGTTGCGTTGCGTTGCGTTGTATGGATGGCAAGGATATACCGTAGGAAAAAACATTATAAAATATAGAAAAACACGGTTCAGTCCAGTGCTGGTCGTAATTGAATCTGGAAAAAGACACGCGGCGCCATTCTGTGATTTACTTTTTTTTACGAACGAACCTAATCATGCATGCTTTGAATACATTAAACCCTACTAATCGAAAGTCAAAGTGAATATATTTATAATAAAATAAATAAATAAAAAAGTGTTTTATACAACACGGGAAAAGCATTCCTATAAGCAACTTTTATCGGCTAGTATACCTACTATGTACATCCGAAGGCGCAGCACTTTATTATTAGTTCGAGTGTACGCCATGGGGAGCGCTAGAGTCACGGTATCATTACAGTTTACACGTAATTTAATCCGTACTGTTCTTGAAATATAGGTGTGAATTTTTATTACGAATACAACTGATAGGAACATGGCAAATAGAATATGCGGTTTCACTATGAACATACCTATGTCTAAAATACTAACATTATAAACTTAACATTACAACTTCATTACTATAATGTGAAAATGCATTAACAATTATCTTAATAAGATATCGTGCAAGTGATCTGCCATCTGCATGTTAACAACCGTATACCTTATGGCAATGCACATACGTATGTATGTATGTATGTACATACATACGTACGTACAACTTTCGTCCAACAATTATACGTAGTTGAAGTTGGAAAACAATAACAGAACAACAACAACGGTACTTAGTGTATAGCAGCGAACAAACGAATGTGGTTACCTATAATACGAACGACTGTTATTCTTTGCGAAGATTATAGCTAAGTTGTGTATCGAGTAGAATAATTATCAAATACATGTATTAATATAATCTTACTAAAAGATTCAACCTCTGGCTTAAATTAACAGACGGTTTTGAGTGAACAAAGTATACATTTCGGGTTATAAACAATTCAGTGGAGTGGATTACCACTTGCATTTGGCACAGAATATTTAATACCCCAGTAGTATACGTATACGAGTAGTTTAGTTGCACTTTTTATCATTCTTCAGAGTGCCGCGGATAATATAAATATATGTAGATAGATAGATAGTTCATTATTATAGTACACGTAAAATTAATGTTTAGCACTAATTGAAATATTAAAGATGAATAGTTGGAATAAAAATTCATACACTCATACATACGTAACATAAATTAATTTGTGTTTTATATGCACTTTTAATGGAATCCAGAATTGCATTTTCCAGCATTCAAACCACACCATGTTATTTAATTAATAATTTTTTTGTTTTTGTTTTTGCTACAGGAATCAATTAAAATACTACAAATAACAAAAATAATAATAAAAACACTTTCAAAACGAAAAATCATTATGTGTGTGTGTGTTTGTCACACGCAGTTACCGCACAGGCTAATTTGTACAAACACAGCGGGCATTTTTCATAAAACTTTGGCGTTATAATATGTGTGTGTGTGTGTTTGAAATTGTATTACAAGATATGAATGCTCAAGCAAGCCGTTTCGTTACAAAACACACAATCAAGTTCAATGATACTTTATTATGATTGGAATTTTTGTGCGCCCCAGTACGATCAAATTTTAAAAGTTTTATACTTTGTTATTGAAGTTGTGACTTGACCTGAAATTTTCCAACTGTGTTTATTGAAAGAGTGGACGTGACGACATTTAAATTCAATTTTTTTTATTACCTTGTATCACAAATAATATTCACAGCATTATGCAAAATACACGAAACATTGTTTTGTTGCCGTGTAACATGCCCCTCTATCTATCCTGGTATCCATAGACAGAAAAATATGATATCATTCGAATCCCGAGGCGTTGCACATACCAACCAGTCACACGAAAATAAAACTCTAGTATTTTATATCTAGGTAGACTAAAGCAGAGAAAAGAAAATTGAAAGAAAAATGGTCATTCGATATTGCCCACTCGAACATTCTCTAACATCCCTTACATTCTATTATATTTAATAATACTTGATATATGATGGCTCGTACATTTTACATTAATCAATTTTTTATTGATTTATATATTTAAGTTTAAAAAAAAAATCATCTATTTATTAACCGTGTAACACAAATTAATATTTACTTACGAATTACCTATATAAAATTCAAATCTAACAATTATTCATATTAAGGTTCAACAAATCGTCTAGTTATTAAATATCCGCGTCAATTTATTCGTATTGACTAAAAATCAGCAATCGTCATAAATTTAAATTGACATCGCCGAAGAAGAAGACGGAGAGAATGTGTATTAAATCTATCCCGCTTTACAACGGACACGTCTGTCTGTTCTATCTAAATAGCACTGACAATTCTATGAGGATTTTGTCCTTTTTTTTGTTTTATGCCAACAACCATTCATTAGTACCTAAACCGTTGAAACTTTAATCATGAAATCAAATTTAAAATCAAATGGACGTTTGCACATTTTAAAAATGCACAGCGTTATTCTAATTTTAAATTACAGGATAAAAAAATAATCGTTTATCGAAATAATAGCTTTGCCAAGCACTGGACTTTTAAATAATATAGCATTATACATAAGTTCATTGGTTACGTGTGAAGTTAAGTATTATTGGATAAAAGGGTGTAATCAATTTATTTATATAATAATATGTATTTTTCTTATGACCTTATTTATTTCAAATAGGTAATCAATTTTATAAAATACTTGAATGTCATATAAGTATTTATAAAAAACAACAACAAAAATGTTTGAGTTTTATTTTAAAAATACAAAAGCTAGGTATCTTTAAGAATGTTCGCAATGCCCGTGGGGCCAGTCACTGAGATGATCCAAGTCAACGAAATGAATTTAGCAAGTGAAATAAACCGTTAATCAAATGCTCGAGACACTCGGTTTGTCATTTAATCGAAATTTGTATGTAGTACAAACCCACAATATTGTTTGCGGCGCGGCTACAGCGGTCACATTTTAATTCGCAGCGTACCTATATGAATTTTAATTGTAGTCGAGAATCAAGACAATGAATTCGTTATTATTTATATTAATTGTTAGTTTGTGTTTTCTATTTTTCGTTACCGTCGCGTTCGAAGCTGATGCGATTGAAATAGCTACACGTATGTACTCGTATGTACATACATCGTTACTTAAATTCTTAATTCGATTTTGTTCTGAATAATTTTTAATACTTTTGGTGGTAGCAACATAAAATGCAAAATAATTAAAAACATTCGCAAAAAAATGTATCAGAAACATTTTTAAAATTTACGCCGGCACTTAGACAACTTAACAGACACAGACAAAATAACGAAATGTTCGCATGAGGACATTCTTATGAAAGGAACAAAAAACTGAATCTCTTAGTTGGCAATTTGTATATTGTACTGTTCGTTATTACAGTGTAACATCGCATCGCATCGCACAGTTCGAAATCCATAATATTGCTTGACAGCTTTTACGAACTACCAATATAAATGTTCACATTTGACATTTACAGAAATGCATAGTATTACTTATTACATATACGAGTATGTACCTACATATATAGAATAACGCAGTTTATGATGACGTGACAATACGATTTATTAGCAGCCGGGAAAATGACTATATACTATATAAATATATATATTTGTAAAAGAATCTACAGTATGTGAAAGTAAAGAAGAAGAAAAACTACATAGAAGAAAGTAAATAAAAAGGATAAAACTAGGTAATTCAGCAAGTGATGTATTTGTTCAAAATCCGTATCACGGGAATTCTGAAAACTATTAATTTTAATAAAGGGTCGCGGGTGGCGGTGCACGATATATTTTATCGATAACGTATCCCTGCGGGGCCCCGATGGGCGAGGGTGGGCCCTGTAATGGACGGCCACATGGGGCCACAAGAAACCATTAATCAAGACTTCGATTTTATTTAGTTTTTAAGCGACGCGTTCCTTCACCCCTTACGGCTGCCTGTCTGTCTGTTCACAAACTTTCTTATATTTATTTTCTTTGATAGTTAATTGGCTCCGGTGCTTTCAGTTGCGTCTTAAATACAAAACGGCCCAGCGATTTTATTTTTTACAATTTCTCACACTTACAAATCATCAGATAACGATTTACAATTAAGTAAATTACCAATTATTTTATATTTTTCAAGCCAATTATATATATATTATGATTATAATTGAAAGTCTAAATTTAGAATTTTTAAATAATTTTAAACAAACATAATTAATTATAGCAAAATATATTTATGTAAAAATTTTAATAAAATGTAATGTACAACATTAGTTAATAATAATTTCATTACGTATATTAGTTTTTAATAAATGATTGCACATTATATGAAATAAAGTAAATATGTAATTGAAAAGGGGTCTCAAGATCATTATAGTTACAACATATAGCCATAATAATTGTATTATATCGACCCCCGTAATGAATTCAGTGTCCAGGGATGAATATTCATAATTTAGGGTGGGCCTAGTAAGATGTACTAATAGGGCGACGAGTCAGTCACTCTGTGCTGTTAAGGGTGAACGTTGTAAGTTAATTAGTTGTGAAAACGGACGGATGGACTCGAAGGGCGCTACAGTGCGATTAGCGACCCTCAGGATGCACATATACATACTCACCGGATCATAAACTTGGAGCGCTCGCTTGGGATTACCGCTAATATATATCTATCTACTTTATAGATATTACCAGTCACTCTAATAGCAGTCTACCTATGTATATGGTGCAACCAAATTTCTGATACGTATCGATTTAGATTAATATACTGTCTAGAATACATTAGGTATGTATGTATGTATGTATGTACCTATATATATGTTTCTTATTTGACATTTCGACTTAATATTATGATTTATTACACCTTTTTTTTTTGGGAGGGATGCCCCAATTTTTTTATCGTCTTATCCTAATCACCAAGCCATACATTTAAAATATAAATAAAGTATGTGTCACTGCACTCCATTTATTACGACACAAAATAGCAACAATAATGAACCAATTTCTTAAATGTGTCTGGTTTGCAATCAGATGAAAATGTCCCAAAATGTGTTTCGCAGTGTGCTAGGGGTTAAATGAATAATTCGCGAATGCAGCATCACCAGCACGGTAATAATATCGTCCAACGCACAAGCGCGGCGCTTGAGTAATAAATTGTGTATTAAAATGAAAATTAAATTTTTATTACGATATTAAACAAAGCAAAATTTGATAATAAAATGATTTAACTGAAACGAAGCGACATTCTTTCGACATACATCTATTAATAAACATTATTCTTTGAAAGATTGAGTGGGGGCGCACGTCTAGTAATATTTCCTTTTAATGTAATTAATTTTAATCAATTATGTTTGGGTGTGGTAGTGTCTGCATACTTCATCAGCTTGATTAATATTCTATTTGCAATGAATCATTTCAGTTTGATTAGTCCTGAAATTCCTTCAGTGCTGTGGCGTTTGTTATATTATACATTGTTTATGGAACTTTACAGTTAGTTTCCGGGAAAGTCAGGCGTTATTATATGCTAATCTTAGTACGTTCAGTCGCCGCTAGGACAGTGTAGCGCCACCCATCTACTATGAATGATGGATGGATGGATGGATGGAGGAAACATTGTTTTAACAACGTTAATTTATCTATTCGCAAATATACGCATGTATGCTTAATTTGCTGACGAGATATTCAACAATTTCTAATTTAATACCATCAGTTTGTCGTAATTTTCGACCGCAAAAATGCGTGCGTAAGCCAAGTGACGTCACGTAGCAGATAGCTATCTTTCTGGCTTTAAAACGAATATTTGTACAAAAATATGTATTAAAATTTGTCGCAGTCAGCAAGCAAATATTTGCCATCAGGTACGCTGAGTATGGCTACGAGGCAACTTTGGATCTATATATACATATATATATATATATATATATATATATATATATATATATATATATATATATATATATATATATATCTGTTCATCTCCCCCTGACACACCCCTAGTTAGTCAATAACTTGTCGTCACCATGTCAAGTACTAACGATGATGCTTAGCCACCAAAGACATTTTTTCGCGTATACAATCTTTTTTATTTATCAAACTCTTATACGGACGACAATAGAACACAAAGGTGGCCTCCTGTTCATTTATAATAGATAACTGTATTATTATTATTTTTTTCATTTAGAAAATCTGATTATAGATCATCATCATCATCAGTATTCCTAACGCAGTATTAAACTTGGAGTTATCGTACTATGTATAGGGAACATGAGAAATTGTTTTAATACGTTCCGGAACACAAGCTGGAATATTATTGAAATGGAAATTATAGATTTATGTTGGGCTATTGTTTTCGTGGCCCCGGCCTACTGGGACATGTCGTTTCTCACATTTTCACGCTAGATGTGTGTGTGTGTGTGTGTGTGTGTGTGCTTGTATATTGGCTATTATACGGCGAGGCGTGTGTTATTCAACAAGCCGATTTCTCAATCAATGCATCTCTCTCTCTCGTTCTTGCCATATTTATCTCCGGTGGCTATCTCGTACGTAGGTATAAATTGTTTAGCATGCATCACATAATATTGATCGCTTGGTAGGTATTTAATTTTTATATGAAATCGTAGAAAATTGATGAAAAAAATATTGCTTTTTTAAAAGTGAAATATATTACAAATTAATTTAATTTCAAACATAAATAAACTATTTTTTGTCGTAATATAATTGTGTATCTATATGTAGGTAGAATCCAACCGAAATTTAATCATTCACAATAATTGCTGATATCAATTAATGATATGCGGTTATATACATACATATTTGTTAAGTATGTTTACCTATAATTGCTAGTTTGATTAATACCCCTATTCAACTTGCAATAATTATAGTAGTAATAATTGTTATATATAGGTAATATATAATTTCAATTGTTTGTAAAATGTGAAATATTTAATGATTACGGGCGGCTTTGTTTGGCTCGATATCTTTTTTGTTTTGTTATGAATTTTTATTGTGAATTTTTTTACAAACAAATTTTGATGTCTCGTATATGTATATATATATATATATATATATATATATATATATATATATATATATATATATATATATATATATATATATATATCAGAGTGTGCTGTACATATTTGCATTTAAATTAGGAATTTTCAACTGTGTTCCATTCAATACCGGAACAATAACCTTTGTGTTTGGCGAGTGGAAAAATTACTTACTCTACGCCACCCACCGAAAACAAAAATATTATTTTTATCCGCGGCACTCGATCGAGTAGCTATTTAACATTTTCATCCTAGATACAATAATTTTTATGTTTCTTAACACACACAGAGAGAGAGTGTGTGTTCAGATAAAAACACGCAGCGCTCTATGTATTAGGTGGTATAGGTATATAGTAGACGATAAAAATGAAAGAAAAAAAAAAACAACAACTTGCTTTCTGATAAAAGAAAAAATAAATTTACAAGTTTTAGAATTAACGGTTTGCCGTGTAATATAGCGTGTCTTTCATTCACGGTTATTTATAGTCGGGTTAGCGTTCACCGCAGCAGGCATGGGGCGTTGCTACGTCATACTTCCGGTAGATACGGTACAACTAGTACATACATACACGCGGAGTAAATGTATTTGTATTCAACACATCATCAAATATAAACATTAGCGCAGAGAAAATATATACTTATTTACAAAGGGTCGATAAATAATATAAAATAAATTTTATACTAAACGCACGATTAGATTGATACGCACATTTCATGACATGTTTCATAATATACCAAAATAATAATGAAAGAAAACTTACCGGGATGTACTGCGTTGGTTGTAACGATAAATGACAACTGCACCAGCAGAATTAATATGGGCATCTGTAATAGAACATTACGTTAGTTATTTACTAGAGTATGTGTATAATTAATTACAGAGGCGACGTGATAATGAAATTGTAATCGAAATAACTTACAAACAGCGACCACCATCATTTACATAATATATGTAGGTACGATACATACCTATACCAATATATTTACAAACACATTCAATGAAATAAATTTACTTCAACTTAATATACAAGTATGTATGTACATAGTATATATTATATAGGTACCTAAATACAAAGCATACATCCTGTGTATTTAATTAAATAGTAAATTTTGCTACTATATTCGCTGCAAAAACTATATACGTACCTATATGCCATCAAAGTTTATTTATGTATGTACATACATACATTTGCACTTAAACGCGAGATGATGGTATTGAAAAAATACACAAACTTTAATGAAATTTCGTACCTACACGTAAATGACGAAATACCTGGTGTTAATAATGCTATATGAAGCGATTTGCATCATGCTGACAAATGGCATGCATATATCGATGTTATCACATATTACATTGGTTTCGCTTAATGGCAACTCGTTTCCGTCATTTTATGACCCGCACGATTCGTATGTGTGTGTGTGTGTGCGGGGAAAACAAAAAAAAATACAGATTATAGAGTGTACAATATAAATATACATACATCAATGAAATGGTCTTGTTGCCCTCGCTCGATTATTTAGTGCTCGCTTTTATTTTAAACGAAACAATTCAAATGTACCCCTATAGGTATATATTGTTTGTAATTCCCATTTATAAGCAAGTACACTCACTAATGCCTACGCCATGAAAAATTGCCAAAACATATTTAAATAATGTATGAATAAGATCAGTTTCATTGTTGGCAGGGCCCATAATTAACAGATGAAATAATAATTTGTTGGTGTTAATTTACTCGCTGTTATAAGGTAATAGAAAGTAAAATTAGTGGCGTAGTTGTTATTGTGGTCGAGAAATAATAATAATTCCGCAAGTATTCTAGATATTTGTTAAGTAATATCGCGACGTAAATACCTATGATTCAACAATAGTAATAACACAAATGCCCGAAGTTTTGGAGAAACCGCAGTATTGTGTTAATATGATAAGGCATTCCGTGGTCAGCGCTATAATTATTTATATATATATATATATATATATACGTATATAGAAAATAAATCTGGGCCACGCGAATGCGCATGTATGTGTTTTATCCTGGTATCCATGGTTCCTTCGTTTGTCTATAAAATCTAAACGTTAGTGTGTATTGTCCGGATAGACATGGTTCTGCGAAATATGTGTGTCGTTTGAAGTCGTCATTTAGAGACCGTGGTCTGGTACGACGACGGTACTGTGAGTTCATTTTGTTCCGGATGCCCCCGGAGCTGTCCCGGACACAAGGCGGGCGGCCACCGACAGATGTGTACTTTGGTGGAGTCGCTTGTACATTTGCTCGTCTACTTTTCACTCTGTTTGTTATCATTCGTTGTTCATTCCAAGTGTACGAGTCTTTGTCTTGTCTTGGTTATCTTTTCTGACCACACCAGTAGCGTAGGAAAAGTGTAATAAATACATATCGTACATAAGTACGTTGAAAGATTTTTAAGGATAATAGAGTTTGAATTTGTGTAACGACCAACTTAACTATACCTAAACTTTTTATTGCTATTTAACGATGATAGGGAACACAGAAGTTAATAGGTACCTATAATAGTCTTGGTTGGAAATGATTTTTTTTTGATTTTCATTTAGAAAATGGACGCATGGTGAAATAAATAAATAAATTCTTCCTGGTTTATTTGGGACGGTTATGAAAAAAATACTTCAACTGCTTAGTTCATATTCCAGCGATGTCTGGAAGCTTCTTATAAGTGGCGGCGTCGGCGCTAGTGTCGTTAATCTGTTCGCAAAGTGCGTCCGGAACCCCGGGTGTGCCTTTATCTCATCTCCGGAACTCCGGACCGGAGCGCGGCAGATATTAAATTTTTGTTATATTAGTTTTGATTTCTGTGATTCCAGCGAAAATAATAAATCTAACGAATGTTGATTTTGCTAATGATGACATCAGACTAATTGAACACTTTTGACAAAAATCGCCAAACAGCAGATCAATTTATTTTTATTATGCTAATTATCTTAATTTAATGCTAATCGCTATCTACTATGTGTACGCTCTCACATTTTTTTCATATTTTCGGTTTAAAAATTATAATATTATAATCGAGTTTTCATCTAATTCGTATTACGAAATAAAAATAAAACGTATATTTTGAGCTTTAAATTTTAAATTATTTCATCAAAATGGAAATATTTATAAAAATGTTTAGCATATTTTTCAAAAAAATAACTGACTTTATTCTTTGAGAGAAATGTATACCTATGTACGTATGTCACATATACTAAGGAAAACTATAAATATATTAACTATTAATATGTGACTGTTTTAGAACTGGTGCATTCGTTGCATGGGATGCATTTAGTTATTAAAAGTATTCCGTGTTTTGGGCAGTTCTACATAGGTAGATTAATCATCTAGGAGGGGGGAGACTAGTCTAAACTGATGAATAAGTTATATATTTGAGTTTTTTTTTATTAACGCGATTATCAGTAGAAATCACATCCGACGTCTTTTGCTTGGTTGGTTGGACTGTGTGATAACATGAAAAATTGCTAGGAAATTCATAAATCTTGTGTATGTGTCTCAGTGTATATGTATGTATGTATCAATGTAGTAGTAAAAGTAGTAATATGTCAGTGTCATACAATTCTACGCTTTTGGATAAGAAACAAATGCTTGCACACATACATACATACATACATACATACATACACATCCCTTACATATAGAGGCTACTGTTCTGTTTTTCCAAACATTTGAATGTGACATTTGATATTCTTCTGGGAATGCTTTGTTTTTCATTTCACTGTGTACGTATGTATGTATGTATGCACACTTTACCTATACACTAAACACTAGAAGAATGATGGTGTATTGATTACAGTAGTATGAACTGTTTTGAAACTAAACAGTAGCACATTTTGTCTCTGAAACTGAAACTCAACAACCAATCTGTCATTACTGGTAAAAAGTTTTGTAACGCGCGAACGGGACTTAGTGTTTTCATAAATGTTCACTCACACATTGTTCTAAACAACCAGCCAGCTAAGTACAATTTGCACAAACCGAGAACAAATTACCACTTCTGACTTTTCCGTGTTTAACTTCATTTTTAAACAGCGTTTATAATACAGACACATTGCGCGCTTTCTAGCTTTGTTATATAAACCATATATATATACATATATATATATATATATATATATATATATATATATATATATATATATATATATATATATATATATATATATATATATATATTTATATGTATATATGTATGTATATACGTTTAAACTATACACCGAAATAATGTATATTTATATTATTTACTTTTAATTTAAAATCACGTGCATTTCTAATTAAGTTTGCATAGATATTAAAATATAATAGAGTTCATATTAAATTGCAAATAGAAATTTGCTTTACACAATTTCTATTGTTTGTGCGACAAAAAAACAAACAAAACAATACGTAATAAAATATGAGTGTACAGTTGGTGTAACTGATGATAATTTAATTTTGAGGCCTTATCTGAGTACATGCACACGTGTATATACACATAGTATGTATATATGTAGTTGACAATTGACTGAGCAACTTTGCCATCAAATGTTACTCATGCTGACAGTCGTTGTTAGCCATGCATGCATATAACACCAGATGACGCCGTTGTACTCCTATATGTAATATCGAATTTTCACGCGTATTATAACTGCATACATACGTATATAATATGAATACTTTGTATCTACTGAATCGGCTATTACATGCTGGGTGCACCTTTCTATTAATTAATTTAAATTCCGTCAATTCACTCAACTAATACATATCTGAAATTTAACCATTTCACACCTTCGGCATTTAAACGTCGATCATTTTGGGTAAATGGTCGAAGAGGTCATAAATAATAATTTTTATTATATTATATAAATCACTGTTATCCTGCATGTGTATATGAAATAGCTGACATTTATAGTACTCGTAGGTATGTGAATATACTATAATGAAATAATCCAACGTTTCAATTCGTAATTGATTTTGTGTGTCAAGCTCGACCAAAAATGACAAATATTTAACTTGATTAGTTTTTATACCTAATGCACATTCGTATTTCAGTAAACATATTAAAAATGCCTATGTCATCATATCCCTAGTTTTCCTTTAATATAATAAACAAATCAATCTTCCTCACCTCCATTACATTATCTCGTTGCATTATATGACGTCATCGTCATCCCGCAGTCATGACATGGATGACGGCGGAAGGTACATATTAATCATCGTGTAATGACGTCACCCACACACATACACACACACACACAGACACACCGAGATGATGGTGGTGGTGGTCTCTCTGAAACAATCAAAACACTCTAATTAGCTCACACTTTATACTCAACAAACGCAATTAGCATCGTGCTTTATGGTTCATTATCTTAAATTAAGATTATCATCATTAATAACCACCTATATAACTACATATTTATTTATTTATTTATTTGGCTATAGAAACTAACGCTTCTATTGCGGATAATGAAGAAACTGACGCGATTCCAAATCCGAATTTCAACCGTTCGTTGGCCTGATGGCTAGGCTTTCCTTAAGCCTTCTTCGAAAATTGCTTTTATCGTTAGCGCACTTAGATCTAATCACATGACTATCACCATATCGTTATTACAAATATAGGCACCTACTTAAATAAAGACGAGATAAATCGTTGAAATATTAATACGATGGATGTAATTTAAATCAAGATATATGTACATAGTTTACTTAATACTTGGTTGCAGTGCAGCCACTCAAGTTTACTAAGTTCGCGATAATGTTCATTGGCAACGAGGCAAAATTCAATTATGCCCGAACGCTGTATACGTACTTGATGTGGCAACGTCTTATGTTACGCGCGATAATTGGTAATTAACATTCTAGCAAAAAGCGCAATCTACATATAATATTTACATTATACACGCTACCTACATAGTATATGTATGTAATACGATCAGTTATTATAGCCTGTCTGTCTGTCTGTGTGTGTGTGTGTGTGTTTATAATATTTTAAAACTAATAATCAAAGATGCGCAGTAGTTGATGGAAAAGATACCAATAAATGTATTTCTTAATAAAGTCGCTTTCACTATTATAGTATGATATTTATTTTTAGTACGGATGAATTGAATTCAGGGCGCGCGCTGTTGATCCCTTTCGCCATTGTGATTCGCCATTGGTGATTTCAAGGGTCACTCTCGAAATCTCTCCAACTTTCAACCAATTCGGTTGATTGCGGTCTCTACAGTGTTATCAGCAGAAATTGAGGATTTACTTTAACGCACTAGTTGTACATACATACATACATACATACAACAGAATCAAAAGATTTTCCCAAGTAAAATTAATCAAACTTTTTTAATATAGGTAATATTAAAATAATAGTAAAATGTTGATTTTAAATTGAAAACTATGTGTGAATCTGATTAGAGCTAAGAGACCAATGATTCAATGATATGAATGAATGTTACCTGTAATAGGTACATATATATATATAACTAACGCCATTAGTTTGTAACAGTATATGTCTCTCGACAGAGCTTCGGGCAGACAAAACGTACAATTCCGATTCGCAATAAAACGCGAACGTGTCTTAGATGAAACGATCAATTCAGACACTTATCAGTTGTAAATTACTGTTTGGCATTTGCTACGAAAAACACTTGTAAATTAACAAAAAAAGAAAAGAAAAAAGAAAAAACATCAGCTTAGTAAACATAGAATACATTTTTTTTGTTTAAATACCCGTGTCACGGTTTTGTACTACCATAAAGTTTTTTAGGCCTTTTGTGGTTTACGAAACTTTGGCAAGAGTGAAACGGGACATACACACCATAATTACACCCTAAATAGTTGGTGTTTCCTTTCTTATAGATAACACATTCTTAAAATTTAATAACACACACACACATACAAAGAGAGAGAGAGAGAGAAATAATATGATGGCATCGCGTTTAATACGTGGCCATCGCTGACAAAGTTCATCTGTAAGTCTTTCAGCAAACTGCATAATAGCCTCGGCGTATGTAAATAAAAGCCTTCACACTGGTGTCGGGGGTAATTTACATCTCACGGCGGCGCCGCCGCTACCGTCGCGACGCATTCTCTCACAAACCGACCTCTAAACTTTACTTTACAGCAGTAGTACGCTACGGCACCTCTTGTCGCGCCTCTATGTGCAAGAGGACATTCAAACACATTACACTTCTAACAATGGGTGTTCTAATGGTGTATACGTATAGAATAATATGGAAATGTAAAAGATTCTATATCAGTTTACATGGCAATGCATGTGTATGAATGCACCATTTCCGAATATAGTTACTGCACTTCCTCACCACACATTTACTCGTACCTATGTTTATATTACCTACATAGTATATATTTTGAGAAAACCTCGTAACTAGACGTACTCTGTTATTAAAAGTTTCATTGAATGAAAACAAATCGATTAATTTTTATATAGATTTTTAAGGTTACCATACATTTATCTGAATTATTTAACATTGAATGTTTGATTTAGTTAAGGTTGTATCTGCGTACAACAATAAATTAACATCAACTATCAACGATTTGTTTTAAATTAATACGTATATAATTTATTTACCAATATTATAAGTATAGAAGCAAAAGTGTTCTAGTGCCTATATCAACTGTTGGATGCACAGTTGATAAGATAGACGAGTGCCTGGATTGTCTCCATCTCCTATATGACCCTAGAGGGCTTTTGTGGAAGTTTTGAGCGTGAACTTAAAGCTTCATGCATCCAAGCTGGAGTTTGATACCAGCAAACGGTTTTAGATAAAAATAAATAACCTGTGTGCACATTTAAGTGCTTTTTAAAGACATATGGCTAAAGGTTACTTTTTTTAAAGTTGGCATTTTAATTTGTACCCATGCATATTTAAATGTGTATTATAACGCATCAGATAAGACATTGTTTTAAAAACAAATGTATGATTATAAAATGTTTGTGTGGTTGAGTGTATGTATGTATGTATGTATGTACTATATAGACACGGTTAGGTAGTGGCTATGTATGAAGAACATTACGAGGGATTTGTATGGTAATGCCGGTAAAAGCCATATAGGAAGGTGATTTTATACACAGGCACGGCCTAAAATCTATGCTACCGGGATTATAAGGGTTGCTTACTTTAAACAAATAAAACTCTCAAATGATAATAAACAAAGCCAACCAATGTATGTATGTATGTATGTATGTATGTATGTATGTATGTAGACCCTTCTTATAGTCAGTAGTTTAACTTAAAGCAGTTGGTTAAAGGATCAATCAAGACATAGCACTTTTATGTTTTTTACAGTTAATTAAACACTGTCACATGTACCTACGATGTGCTCAAAGTTACATTCCCGTAAATGCCGGCTTTGTTGAAATGCATAACACATGCATATCCGGTATAGACAACAGCGCCGCCACGCCGTATGCTCTGGTATTAAAGTGTTTTTGCATGCAAAATTTCACATGTCTGTTACTAGTATTAAGTTATATACATATACGTATGTAGATACATACAAAGTATATGTCATCACATATGGAAATAAGCGTAACGTCGAGTGAATAACGTTGTTAATTCACGTTAGACTGTCGAACGAATGGGAATTCGTAAACCGCTTTGATCTTATACGTTGCAATTAACGAATGCATGTAATGTCGTCCTTAATTTGACAAGCAAATACTATTACTATATTATAGTGATATAATTACACTTTCGATCTCTTATATTTTCACAAAGATGACAGATTAATAGGCAGTCATTAAAATATTGTTAAACTCGCGTCTACGCACATATACGCACCTATAGGATATAATACATAGCCCTCTCTGACTTGTGTTTCGATAGATTTATACCCAAATCAGCCATCTGAGATTTCTGAGATTTACTGTCCAATATAACTGAAGACGCCATCAATTTTCGTAGAGAGATGCGACGTACGTGATTTATAATTCAGACGAGCGTGTGTACGTGATTTATTAAAAAAAAGGCATTCTCGTGATGACTTCGATACCTACATATGTATGTACATATATCGATACGTAAGGATGAATATTATGACAATGTCCTTGACTCTGTTTCCCAAGGCAAGGTTAGCTTGTAAATGCACCATTACCGGTATTGGTATAAAAGGACACGATTCTACTCTGTCCGGTTTAGTTTCATTGTGATTTTCATTTTGTAAGTAAATAATATGTGTCTATTATTAGTCATTATAACAATGATTTCATTCTATATTTTTTATTTATTTAGACAAACTGGCATAGTGTATTAATTAAAGTTATTTTTTAACAATACGAATAGTACCTAATAGATTTTTAACTTGTTAGCATATGACATTATTGTATTTTCGTATATGTTTAATATTAAATATATGTTTAAATATTATACGTTAAAACATTTTTCAATTTTAAATCATTTTTTGTGTCGTCAGTTTAATATCTAATTACCTTCTTATTAACAGTGTAACCTTACAACATAATTTAAAAATAAACTTGACATTTACTTTTGATATTCGAGGTCGGTGGCGCGCCTTTAATAAAACAATTATTTACGATATTTCGATTAGTTATAATAGGCATTTTAAAAAATGCGACTTCCTAAATATAAATCACTGTCGTTTATAGATTTGCAAAATACTTAAATGTTGTCATGTTTTTAAAAGTGTATCATATATAGAATGTATCAAGGCAATCTAGTAGGTATAGATAGGTAATGTAGGTGTGTTTTAACAGTGCGTAATTGGACCGTATCAAGTATTAAGTTACCCGAGGTACTCACATACCTAGATATTGTTTATTAAAAGAAAATAAACAGGGATTTTTTAGACCTTATTATACAGTATAACTTTCTAATATACTTTTACTTGGATAAAATAAAAATAAGCATTTGTGTTTTTAACTAGTGTATACAGTCTTATTTCGTTGTGGTGGGTGTGTTTTTTTTTTCTTCATTAAAATTCTTCATTTATGTTATGTTTTATTTTGTTCATTTTGTTTTGTAGTGCAGTGCCGTAACGATAACAATCAGAGAGAATGAAGGTTCTAGTGGTAGCTACACTTATGTTGGGCGTCGCAGTAGTCTCTGCTCAAATCTACAACCCGGCCATTAACCTTGTATCCGGTAAGTTAACGGTTACGAGCGACGAGAATTACCAGCGATAACCAACAATGCCACCTAGAAACGCACAAATTTAACGAAATGTTTGTGTATTTTTTCCAGGTAGTTTCAATAACCCACCGCCAGTGCATCCGCAATCACTGGTGCACCGGGAGGTCGTCTTTAATGCTGAACAAGAATCCAAGTACCCAGCAGAATTGTTGAACCCGTTCTACAAGAACCCGAGAATCGCTGCAGGACTCGCGAAAGAATCGTGGTTGGCCAACAAAGAATTCCCAGTCTTTCACCGGGATACACAGGATATTCCTCGAGAAGCTATCGCGAAAATATTCCAGAACGCCGGCTTCCATAATAAAAGACGATAAATCTTATCAATAAAAAATGTGAAGATTATATTAATTTTCGAGCCAGTTCTGTTAATTTATTTTGTTACTGTAGATAAACTAGAATAAATTATTTATTTATCTAAATATTACATTATACTATATGAAGTTTTGTTGTTGGGAATAAGTTTTCCGCTGAGACAAAGATGTAACTTTTTCTCTACTCTGTTTGCGTTAATTCCACAGTCTCCCACATCGTGTTTGTCGGGTTTATTTGTTAATAAGCTTGGAGCTATATGATCCCATGGGATAAGGTCTGGTTTAATAAAAATACTAGTCAGTGTGTGTGTGTGTGTAAAAGTCATATATTGTTCATATATCTAACGGAAATGCGAAACTATTTTTTGATTATGTTTGATAAAGTCTTTTCATTTGTAAACAAAATGATATTTAATACTATAGGTACATATATACATATATAACAGTTTACGATATGTAATTTTTAATTTAAACTGATAAACACATTGATATGTTTGTATAATCAGAGTAGATATAAGAAAGTTTTTAAGTATTTACAAGTTGAAAACTGCGAGAATCCGATGTTTAACAACAAATAAACAAAGCTACACGTACAGAGTACATCCGAACGTACGTACATACATACGTAGTCGCTGTTTTGAAGTCGTTAAATTCACTTATATTGCATTCGAGTTTCAGCAAACAAACACTTAAATAAAACAAATACTTACTAGCCATCACTCGAAAACTTTAAATCAAATAAAGGAAATAAGTTTGTGAAATCGTATCTACTAATCTACTACCGTTCATTTAAACTATAATAAAATCACTTATGAAAGTAATAAATGTTATGTGAAAAATGAAATATCTAAAAATAACTCGTGTATAAAATAAAAATATTTTATAAAAGCTTTCAGAAATGTTGTTGAATATGTAATACCTATATGACGGAGCGATTATACAATTTTGAATTAAGTCCGAAAAAGTCGTGAAATAAATTTCATATATTTTATAACCATATAGGTGGCTGGGTATACATACAATAGCAACATCTTTTTAAACATATTTTATATACATGTCACATAGCTTATGTTGTGACAGATTTATCGGTTGAAAAATATATATAGTAGATAGGTAGGTAGGTAGGTATATAGTGCGCGCTACCTGTTGGCCATATACATATACTATTGAATTTATGACAATTTAACTATTTCCCGTGAACATTTATAATACTGTGGAAATTAGATTGAAAATTGAACAATCAATTGTTTATTGATTTTATATTCAAAAGGACATTATATTATCTATAGGTATCACAAAACAATTGTACTACCTATACGGATCTCTAAACACACGCAAGTTTATTTATTTATAATAATCATTTTATGTAGGTACATATAACTTTGAACTTTATAATATATGTACCTAGATTAAATTTTACATCGGAAAAGGTTGGTTGCCTCCAGAGCGTAGTTACTTTTTCTAATTCTCTGAAGCTATGTACAATGTATATAGTAACTATATGTACATCGTACCCGAGAATTGAATATTTAAATATTGAACATTCATATACCAAATTTTCTTACTTTAACATTATGTATGTATGTGTAGGTATATTTAATTTAAAAACTATATTCAATCAGCACCAATGTATCAATAATATCGAGTTAAAAAGATGAACAAACTTGAAAAGAAAATCAATATGTAGCTATTACATACGTACTTACGTAAGTATATGATATAATGGTGAAAAGTGAATTGTTTAAGCCACAATTCTATCGGCGAAAAATAATAAATTTTCTGATCGAGCGATTACCTAGTAGCGAAGTTTTCGGCGTGTTTCTAATGGCCTTACATCATCTTAATCATACTTAACCTGACATGGCTGAGCTTAATAATCTCCTCGTTGGCTCGTATATCAGACCCTACCTACCTACCTAACCATCCCACCCACCCCCATTGCACGGAGCCAGAACAACGAATAGAGGGGAAAAAAACACTTCCTTCTGCTACTACTACTACTACTACTACTATAGTAATACACCAGATAGGATAATCTCTAACGGAAGAAGTGTATGTTGTCTCATCTGGACATTCTATGTTTTTTACTAACGAAATCTCTGATAGTGCACACTTCTTTCTTTCTTTCGACTAATTACAGCTTTTATACTTACTATGGCCCTTAAAGCTACCCTACCGGATATTGAATTTAAAAATTATTCTCTATTTTTTTAGTGTATCGCAGATAGAATAGATTTGCAATGAAATATTAAAAGCACGAGTAAATAAGCAGCCGTGCAAAGCATGTCAGAGTTTGTTCCCGAGAGGATGTCGTCGTGCCGTCAACCACGCCGTGTGATCGATGATTAAACGAGTGGCGAGGCACCCTAAACATTAATTTACGATCTATCAATTCGCGATCTGTACTATACATATATACCGACCGACCGACCGACCGACCAGAGGACGTGATGGCCTTTGATGAAGAGTATCAAAAATGTATTAGAAGCAAAAAGTTAAAAGTCTGATATCCATTTACTTTTTAATGGAGTTTCAAACGAAATAATATGGTTACTATAATCAATTCTATTAAATGTGTGTGTGTGTTTGTCATGGGTCAATTTAATATCATTGCAATTACCTAATGTCAAGCATATCGTGACAACGCTGTGTGACGTCACCGGGATGCGAGTGAAAAGTTCACGGCATTTCAGAGAGTGTACTAATTACTTCTACGAAACGTTACCTTAATATTAATTAAGTAACAACGTTGTAAAATTATTTTATATACCTACATCGCTATTCTGTGTGAGCACTAAACGAAACATAAATTGGATCTTTACCTTTTTACTTACTCAACCATTAATACAAGTTTTTCGAATTTTATATTTATCTCAAATTCAAGTTTATTTTCTACTTTTCCAAGTATCAATAAAACATCAAGTTTAATAAATATTTTTTAAATTCTATATAGGTAGTACCTATAGAAAAGAACCGAAAATGAATTTCTAGAGACTGGAATAAAAAAAAAAGTGTTATTCCGTATCGAGGGAAAATTTTATATCAGTTTATAAAGACATCAATGGGCCCCGGCGCTCCAGTATTTTCATATTTCCTCAACCGCAAGCCAATCCCAAAGATTCGACTTTTTATTTAGGTAACATGTTCGATCGATGATTCATCCCAAAGAAGAAAGAAAAGGATTAATCACGACAATAGTTATTTTCCACTTATCCCCGGAATGGTAATCATTATCAAAACACAATTGATGGTGACTTGTGACATGTTTACGCGTCTGCTGTTGTTTTTAAAACTGCGACATCGTTTCAGATAGAAATAGAAGGGAATATGTGTGTGTGTGTGTATGTATCAAGTGTCGTTGACATATTTCGCCGCCTGCGACTAGAATTTTCCGGGGGTCCAAACGTTAGCCAAACCATTGAACAGGCAAATTGGTTCACATGGCATTATATTTTTGTGCTTCATTCTCTCGACATTTGTTGGTGATCCCAGTAAATTCGGGTCATTCATCAATTTTATTATTCCAAAATGTGTATTTAATTAATTACATTAACGCTTTCAGTCCATTATCCCCCCCTTCCCTCTTAATACATATATGATGCAAGAAAAACGTTATTAACATATATTTTTTTATGTTTAGTACAGATAACGTTTATGATATAGGTATTCTATTAGGAACAGGAAAGCACTATACATTAAATGACTTTTAAAATATTGTTTTTATCTGGTAGGCATACTTATTTATATAAGAATAATTTTATCAATAGGAAAAAAAATGGTTTCGATTTGAGTGAAAAATGTAGATATTTAATAAAATATGTCACGGAGTGAAGTGTGCAAATATTTCTTTCAGCACGTGTTTCCCCCTGCTACCTTTCAGTAGATAATAGAATAAAAGTCCTTGATCAACAAAAAGGACGAACGCAGCTTTTTTAATCTAATAATAAGCAACCATTACGGATTATTATGTTTTGCAAATTGGCATTTAAAGATAATTAATTTGATCGTTAACCTACGAAACACAGCACGGGGGCCTACTGTAACCGTTTCATTATAGCATTTTAATATCACTTAAGGGCTTTTTATTATTAATCAAGTGAAAAATATGGATTTTTCGAAAAATAAAATTGTCTACTTGTAGGGATGAAACCGCAATGCACTTAGTAACTGTGACCGGTTAGACAGGGGGTTAACCCGATTCAAAATGAGGGACAATTATAAATCCTGTATAAGCCAGGAATTGAACAGGAATACGACAAGGGTATACCTACGTGTGGTGTTGCTTTGAACGTTAAAGTCGGTTGCTATACCGATTTATAAACATGATATTAACATTATATAAAAAAAGCTTTCACCACTGCGTAGTAATACATTACATACAGGTAACATTTAGATAATATAGGTACAAGTTTTATAAAATAGATATATGTAGCTATGTAATTATAAAACAAAGACTTTGTTTTTGAACAAGGCAAAAAGTTTAAATGGTTACCAAAAAGTAATTCAGTGAAACTTCTGAGAAATGTTATTTAAAACTTTGTTAAATATATGTGAAAGAATACACCATTTATTTCTTGAATAGATTATACTTTGAAACTTGTGTAATATATAATAATATAACAAATGAGCTTGAACAAACCTTAGAGCCTATAGACCGCGCCACCTACATACCTACATATAGGTATAAGCAATCCTAACGTAATCCTAGTCTAAAAAGTTTTTTTGATCCGCACTGATCTCGTCGCAAGTAAAAGTAAAATCACGTTTGATTAAAAAGCGTAAAAGAAAACATCAAATTTTCGCCTAGTCAACTGGAATGTTATTACGTACGTTATTTGATCTAAGCGACTTTTATCTATACCTATATGTTTTGTGTTCCAATAATGATTGATTATTTAATACATACATATGTAGATAATTAATTATTATTTGTGCCATCAACTATAAATGTTTTTTTTTCTCAAATTACAATTATGTTATGGATATTTTCTTAAATGTATTTCGTATATAAATCAAATATTTTGATTTATTAAAGTACAAACCAAGTTCCATTAGTAGAAAGAAAAAAAAACCATAGAAATCTTATACGTTAGAAATACACGCACACAACCACACGCATGTATGTATACATCTTTAAACACACATATGAATAGTGGATATTTGTAATAATTCATAGAAAACAATTGAGAATAAAAAGAATTCGGCACATCGAGAATATTCTTAGGAATGCGAATTAGTTTTTGTTTTCTCCATAGGTAGTATATTTTTTGCGGTTGACACAAACAGCTCAGACAAATACACAATTTCACACGCTGTATAATATGTTGCGTTCTCACATACATGCATATATGTATATATACAGGGTGCTTCATCTTCTGAAGAGGAGGTGCATTGGCCCCGGAGACTGTGAGTAGTTGGTTGGGGGCCGTGTACGCTGTGGGGGACAAAGCACGCACGCACACTTCTACTTTTTATATTAAAGTGTGTGTGTGTGTGCTATTGGTGAAAGCGTAAATATATTACACTTTATTATACTGGTATTTCTACAACTGGTGAAATCGTATTGTTTAAAATACAAACAAAATAATATTTCAATCATAGAAATTGTTAATGTAATGTATACCTATTATAATTAGCTATAGAAATAAATTGAATCATGTAAAACAAACATATACAGACTTGAAATGTTATTAATTAGAAAAGTTAAGTTTACTAAAATGATCTAAACAGTTTCTACCTACCTACTCTAGTAAATGTAAACTTTTGTGCCTGAACGTAATTAAATATACCTATTACCAAATAAGATTATACAAATACAGACAACAACACACATGCAAACATATGAATTTTCCCGGAGGTCGTAAACGCAGTAGAGGCTTTATACGAGCGAGAGTTAACATTTTAGACTAAATACAACAAAAGACCCCCCCCCACCACCCACCAACACATAATAAAGTCGACAGCCGAGCGACGACAGAAATTATTACAGATTCAAAGAAAATTAGACATTGACGTCCTTTTTACTTTCGACATCTTATTTCCACCAGATAAAAACATTTTCAATTTGTTTTTCTGGTACATTAAATTCGGCGCGTATATTGAATGGTCTCCACAGAATATAAATCAATTCAAATATGTCTACAATGTCACACTGCGTCGCATACAGAGCCAAAAGGACCGCCAATGAAAGCGACAGCGACAGCGACGAGCATTTTGAAAACACACAATATTTTGACTTTTAATATTAAACCTTTGATTACTTATTGCCGCGCCAGAAAATGTCAAAACGACCGCGAACTAAAACACAAAGCCAACATTTCTGAAACGGGGCAACGCAATTTTTAATTATCAAACATAAAAATTAATGATTTTTTCAATTTTCGCCGGGAAAAAACTAATTAAGAATTTTCAGAAGAGATAGCATTGTTTTAATGTTAATCAAACATTTTTCTTAAATTAATATGTTTCAGCCCATAGCGTTATATCTAAATCAACTATTGTTCCAATCAGTCGACGATTTACTAAAATGTATGCCATATCCATATACGTACATACATACACGTGGAAACATACAAAACATATATATATATATATATATATATATATATATATATATATATATATATATATATATATATATATTATATATATATATATATTAATATAATATAATGATGTCTTTGAATTGTACATCATTAATATCCTCTGGGCCGGAAGGACGGTGAACTTCCGGCAAATCGTCCGGGACTTGGTTGGGTTTTTGCGTCGAAGAAGTCAGCGCCACCCCGCACACACTGTTAATTAATGGAACTACGTTTAACCCTCCATTAACACTACCACACTGGCTCCAAACCCTTATTGTATTATTATATGAACGATTCGAGATTGTTGGAAATCAAAACAATATATTTCACATTTCATACATACATACATAGAAAACGGTTTAAATATCTATTCTGTAGTAATAATCGAATCACCACTATTATTTGTGAAATGTGCTTCCTAAATCCTAAAAGCAGTTTTATTCTTTTTTTTCTGCTTTCATATTGTGGTGTCATAATACGCTCATTTATATCATTATCTGCCATTTCCCCCCTTGTGTCGCACTGCTGCTTCTTTACGATTCACTTTGTTTCATAAATTCGCATTTGTTTCATTCGCATTCGCGTCATATACGAAAACCACAGAGCAAAAGGAACAAAATTGGCACCTAGCCATCTTATGGTTTATATATACCTATCTCTCTCTCTCTCTGTGTGGAAGTGTATACGTTCTGGGATTTGTGTTCAAATAAAAATTCTATTGAATATATGAATTTTGAAAAAGCGCTGATCAAATTGAAATAAGTAACTATTTGATGGATTACAATTGGAATGCGATAGTAAATTGTTTTCAATTAATAAATGTAGTAAATGTTTTCTTCATTTGCTATAATAATTGTCACTTGTGTATTAGTAGATTTTATGTATGTATGTCTGTATGTATAACCAATAATAATAGCTTCATCTAATTAGCTCGTAAATCAATTTACTGATAAATTAAGCTGAAATCCTAATGAAACACCAATGCATAGTTACGAATGCACACTATGATGTTATTACATATACGTATGTATATGTATAACGAGATGGAAATATTAGAGAGATTACAATTAGAATATGTAATATAATTTCGATTAATTAATACTATAATCAAAATTATGATTTAATTACATCACGCTGTTACTATAAATATAGGTAATTACAAAAAATACGACATTTCTCCATATATGTACCTATAGGTAATTGTTATTTTCTTATACGAAATAAGAAGTAAGAATTGTAATCTTTGAAACGATTGCACCTACTTATAGTAAAATGATTTTAAAAAATAATCCAACAATCAAAAATATACTATCTTGGTACTATATCAAAATGTTTTTTTGCTAAAAATAAAATGACTTTTGACAGTGATATTTAGATTTATTATATGATCAGTTAAAATAAATTTTACTGGAAATAAAAATATATTTTGGACGTTTTTTTTTTTAATATAAAAGTTGAACTGTGTTCACTATTATTATAAATGTCAGATTTGTCAATTGTGTGATTTTATACAATGAAATCAACACTGAAAATACATTTGTGTGTGTAAACACACACCGAGAAAGTTCTTTTATATTTTTAAATTAGATTTTGATATCATATTTTTATGTGTAGTATGTATGTATGTATGTTTGTACAATGGCGTGCATCTCTGTTCTGTGCTTATCAAATAAATTATTTTGTAACAAGAAATATAATGGAATTGAAATTACAATCTATACATTTCTATTTATATCTTTGAAATATATAATTTTATGTGAATGTAACCGCGTGTCTTATTTACGTTCCCACATTAAGTGGGAAGTTGGCGTTGAATCCATATGATTTCATATAGTTGAAGTTTTTTTTTTTTTTTTAAAAAAACACATTTCTACACATAAATAATAAGTTTGATAAAATATATACATACTTGCTTCTTATTGTCTATGTACTATATGTAACGTATCAAATATGTTATAATAGCCACATTTTCTTTACACAAAAGCTCAGCTTAGCACAGTTTAAATTCAATTGTTTCGTTGTTTTATACGTTGGGTGAACAAAATTAGAAGAAGAGTTTAAATGTTGTTTTTTT
Organism: Nebria ingens riversi; assembly: GCA_018344505.1. Taxonomy (NCBI): domain Eukaryota; kingdom Metazoa; phylum Arthropoda; class Insecta; order Coleoptera; family Carabidae; genus Nebria; species Nebria ingens. The sequence continues at coordinate 55,604 of JADQWA010000029.1, read as the reverse complement.
GTTGTAAACAACAATATAGTATGTAGGTACCTAGCTAACATGACCAGGATTTATACAAATTGAATAGAAAAACAGACTAACCTGTATATCTGCCAAATATCCAATTTCGCACTTGATAAAGTAATAAAAAAGATTTGATATATTATAGAATAAAATAGATTACCAATAGGTATAAGAATCACACAAACACATGAATATGTTTGTAAAAAAAATGAAATTTTTTTTCGCACGTGTACTGCAGGGGGTAGTCGGGGTGAAACTGGAACGATGCGTTCATGTAACAGGGTGATTGTGAACTGGTTCGCGCGATATCAAAATCGTCGTGTTCGGCGGGTTTGCCTGGCACACAGGCGCACTAAGTTCTCGCACCGCGCGGTATTTATGACCCCAGCCAGCGAACATGCAAATACGGACACCGCAAATACAAGATTTAAGGATTGTAGGTGGCTAGGGCACAAGAACACACGTTTTTATGCTTCAAAAGTACCGATTTTATCACAAAAATACATTTTAATATGTTTTTTTGTTTTAAATGATATTTGGCCATTTCAGAATTTCATAAACGTGATTTTGAATCTTTTGTAAATATGTATGTATACATATGTATTATATTCGACAATGTTTATACAAGTAATAACTTAATTAGACTTTGTAAGTATATACACATAAGAAGTGTGATGTAAGTCTAATATACAACATTGTATATTATTATGTTTAATGGGCTTATTTGAAAACTTTACGGTAATTAATCTAATCCGAGATGTTTATCTTATAAACTAAATTCTCTAGGAAGACATACGAAACAAAAGACGTTGAAGAAGAAGAAGAAGCAGTAGCAGTAGCAGTACACTTTCATAAATTATCGTTTCTAAAGAACACTTTTATATGTATACCTACAGTAAATGATGAATCACTAATCTATACCTATCAACAAACTGGAGTGGCATTGGCAAACACATGTTTGCAATCATATTTTAGAATCTTTTAGAAGAAAAATAAAAATTGTTTGGCAGATTGATATGCTATAAAATGAAACTAATTATGAATACATTCTTTTATGTTACGAATCAAATCTGTTTTATATGCATGATTTATTCACGCGTTCGTGTGTGTGTGTGTGTGTGTGTGTGTGTGTGTGTGTGTGTATACAGATAAAGCTGTAATGTTTTAGAGATAGTCGTCAAGTTGTGATGTATGAAGTACAAAGTAGCAAGCGTAATGTCGTAATGGGGTTGGTTTGTCTATGGGAGATATGTGTGTTGTGTAGGTATAGGCAACGACGAAGACGACACCGGAGACGGTGTGCTTTCCACAGAGATTTATGCGTGTACAAATGTCGTGGCTTGTTTTCATTTCCAGCTTTCCAAATGAATCCATCACGTACCAACTGTACTAGTGCCTACATTTGTATGTACGAGTATGTACTTTTCCTCTAACCCTTTTGCTACGAGTACTTCCGACCGACGACAAATAAACGAGTTATTCTACATATCTACATGGAAAATCATTATAGGTTGCCAATTAGAAACAACTGCTGAACCATTCATTGGTGAAATATAGGCGCCATCTAAGAAAAAAAGACGCATCTGTTTCATATGGCCTATCGAATAAATAATTCGCATTTTTTATAACGACCAAAAAGTTGGAAACTGCCTCTGGATTTCACTGAAACATCATGATACATAGAACTGTGTATTTATTTTTATTTTACATATTTCATCGTTTTGGGAGAAAAGTTCCAGCTACGTCAAACAAAAATTACCATCATAACAATATTAGCATCAATTGACTGAACAATGATTGCTATTTAGGCAAATTTCATATACATATGTATTTATGTATACATTTCGAATCTTCAAGTGAAAACTTACTAAAGGTAATAACACTAAACTAAAACAGCCATAATGTAATCTGATCTCGCGCTATTCCGAACACAAAAGATCAATTTAAACAATTATTGTTCAACTCGCAAAACGAACACGCTATTTGGACTTACAGCTAATATATGTAAATCTATCAGAGCCACAATCACTGGATTATATCCGATTTCAATTTGATGAAATATAAACAGTACGTACGTACTTGATAAATCAAACAAAATTAATTTTAATTATATTGCGTAATATTACTAAATCAACGAAAATCAATGTTTAGACATTTTAAATCATTCTACTTAGCGGGCGAGAGGCAATTTAGTTCGATGTCAAATTGTTGTTGACAATTTTATAAATCATTTTAAATTATCCATTGTGGCGACGCGAAAATAGGTGATTTTTTAATATTTCTGTCAACATGAATTTTTCGCGGTAATATTTCACCGGATGTGTAGTCGACCGGAAGCATCGCGTGCTCTATATTAGCTTTGCGTTTTGCAAACTAACACATGCTTAGTTCAATATATCACAATTAAATTTAAACGATTCGATATGAATTTCACCTTATATTATGAATATAGTAGGTATATACAAATAAAATCAATATTCTATCGATTTGCTAGTCAGTACCTATATTCAGCATGTTATGTAAATCATCTTTGTCTGTTCTGTTTGGTTTGGCAAGACTGCAATACTGATTGGCTTGTTTGCAATTGGCCATTGATGTGCTGATTAATTGCATATATGTACTACATACGTAGGTATCGATGGAAAATGATATTTACTTGTAAACACTGCTGTCGCCGCTGATTAACTACCACTGCTCTAATTATATACACATTTCGTTCGTTTGACTGTTGACTAAAGTTTCGTTTGGGGTGCACAGCAAATTTTATTTTGTTCTCGATGTTTGAAGAAGTTTAATTATGTTTTTAAAAAAATATATGTACATACCTAATAAAAAGCTGGAGGTAACATTCCATAAAATGTGAAAAGGTCTTAAATAATAAATTTTTCTTTGTTCAATGTTGATAAGATAAGAGTGACGAAACACTAGGTTGTAATAAGTAATAATCATTGTTTCTTTTAGTATACCTATCTAAAGAATAGATAATATTTTTCGAATAGTTTGTCAGCGCGCGTTTGAAATATTCATCATTCGTGCGTATAATCTTCGCAGGTAGGCAAAATAGTGTGATTTATTACCGTTCGGAGGGACAGGTGTAATAAGTCTTCTTCACTTAGCTTCACTCACCTGTTACCGCGTGTACCGAAAATTTCCATTTATCCGACGAGAGCCAAGATAATCTGACAGGTATACATTGTATCTATTCGAAATATATTTCGGGGAAATATTGGCCTGTACAAATTCTAAGGCTTATCTATCTATTACTTGTAACGGTTCAAAAGTGCTTTTACAACTGTTGTAATTATTTATTGCATTTAGGTACAAATTACTTTGGAAACTATTTTCAAAAATATACACACATTGCCCATTTATTATTACGATATTCGAATATTTTTATTTATTCTTTGACATTCTAAACTATGTACATAGAATAAATTAATGAATAACGCAGCCCGCTGCTCAAATACATTGGACACTCCTGTTTTAGTTACTAATCTGTTTAGTTTTAAAAGTGTTGACTGATTTCACTGCCGACGAAGAATTATCATACTACAAACTTTATTAACTATCTGTATGATTTTTAACAAAGTTTTAATTTAAAACTTCCAAGAAACATGTTTCCCTTTCTTAACTTTTAATTACATTCTTTGTAACTGAACAAAAATATAAATTTTTTAATCAACAAATTTTCGCATTTGTCTAAAAATAGAATTCAGCACAAATTGTTACCAAATATAATAAATAAAAATTAGTTTGGATATTCCATATACGTACATAGGTAACATATAAAATGAAATAAAGAATAAATGTCGTCAGTGGCATCGTTGAATTGTCGCGTAAACTGAGATAAGGGCGTTTATGATTTGACAGGGTAATTTCAGCAAAGGCTGTTTTCGTTTGTCTTGCAAAAAGTCTTAAATCTGGTTATGGGGCGCACTAGAAGTGGGGGCAGGCTTAGGAAAATAAGGGTAGCTACCTATAAAAGGAATCAGAAAAGTTGTAAAAGTAAACATTCGCCTGATACAACCAAGTGCATCTTGTTCGCCAATAACAAACTTGAACGTATACACCAGCCCCAGTAAGTACTTTTAGTTTTTCAATTTAAAATGTATTTATTTCAATCGAATTAAATTGTGTATTTGTTTAGCAATGCATCCTTCAGTTGTTTTTTGGTTAATCCTAACTGGACTATCACTCGCATTAGCTGATAATCCTTCAGATGTAACAAACGCCAATAGCCAACCAATTCCTCAAGTGGGTCCAGCTTATAACGGACCACAGCCCCAGGACAACGTGGCCACCTATGTCGGAGGCGCGTACACGCCAACGGTTGCCCAATACGGCGGTTACGAAGCCGGATACGGCTCCCAGAACCCTGCTCTGTACGACTACATGCTTTCGTCAAACAACTATCCAGCACAAGTGAAAAACTCTGAAGTCGCTGTTAGTGACCCGATCACGTCGATGTCATACTTTTTACCAATGTTTCGCGTAAGTTATAATCATTTATGTAGTTTGTTTTAAAAATTATTGTTTAGTCTTTGTTTGGTACTCAGCAGGTGTTGGGTCTCCTGTTGAAGATGGTGGTGAAAATCGGGGTTCTCTTCCTCGGCAGCTTGGGTATCCTAGTGGTGGGCATGGCGTTTACAACGGCTGTCTGCTCGCTAACGCCTTTTTGCACAATTTCTTTTATGAACGGTTCTGTGAGTCCGGAAACTGTCCGCTCGTTACTTACGCCAGAGAAAATTACTGCCACCGCTCAATTTGTCCACCAGGCCATTGATAAATATCAAAAATTGCAAAGTGTTATGAATTGATTTGTAACCAAATTTTATTTTATGTACATATATATATATACCAACGAATAATTTCCTGTCTATGTATCATTGTAAGAATTTTCTAATAAATATATATTAAATATTTTTTATCTGACATATCACCAAACTGTACTAGTTCGATTTATTTAATGTTTAGTTTTGAGTTATTTGAAACAATAAATGTTTCAGTTGCGTCATGCGAAAGACCTTGACCAAAATGTTCCACTAAACGTCGTCGGCCAATCAGAAAACGAAACTATCGATTGGTAAACAAAATTCTTTTGTAAAAGCCCCGGTTATAACGTAGCTAGCACATATTTTATTTAGACCGCAAATGTGATTGTTGACAACGTGTCGCCGTGGCAACTTTAACAAAGAAATCAACAATTGTCATGCGCTGCACCGCCAAGCCAACGCAGAATTCAACCCTCTGACAATTTATAATTTACAGTTTTGCATTTGATTACGTTGGTTTCGCTTGTGTGTTGTGCTGCTGCTGCCGCTGTTGCTATAGCTGTTGCTATATATACTATATATATACATCTACAATTGTCTCTGTGTTGCCACCGCCTCCGCCACCGCCGCCGCGTTCTTTTTTTTGGCAAACTGGGGCAGTGTATCGAAACCGTTGGGGTTATTCCCGATACAAAAAGGTCAATCATACAACAATTCGTTTAAAATATTTTGATACACTTTCATTATACATACATACATACATACATACATATATACGTTACGTTACGTTACGTTACGTTACGTTATGTGCATATAATACGTATATACACTTAATAACTATTTGCAATTTGAACTACATGGAATACGAAATTTTATTTCTGTGTTTTATTATTTTTGTTTTATTAGTTAATTATTTAATTAAATAAATATTTGTTTTTCAAATAAAATCACATCTAGTGCACTTTTAAAAACAATTAAACGGCTGTATATTTAAGTTAGTATGAATCTACATTTTAGTGTTTTGAGTCGTTCTCAAAACAGCCGTTAAGTATTCATGTTATAAAATTAATTTAAACATTTGTGAAACAATTTATTCGAGAAATGGCTTCTTTAAAAATGATAAATTAACGGGGCTGTTTTTAGAACGAAACAAGTCAGTTGGTTAAAATCGTTAAACGAATAAATTTCGTTAATTTTCAGTCAAAAAATGACAAACCCAATCGATTTGTATTATATACCCGTAAGTCCGCCTTGTAGAAGTGTTATGCTAGTTGCCAGAGCACTTGGGCTTAATTTGAATTTGAAAATGACAAATATAATGGCCGGAGAACACATGACCCCGGAGTATTTAAAAGTACGTCAATGCCGGAACTTTGGCTCAAATCAAATGACTATTTTCGGTCACTTTATTGCTTTTAGATGAATCCAGAACACACAGTGCCTACTCTAAACGACAATGGGTTCATTATTTGGGAAAGGTAATATTATAAGACGACTTATAAAATGATTACCGAAATGATATAATTTTTTAGTCGCCCTACAATGGCCTATTTGGTGGAAGCATACGCTAAAGACGCAGAAGCCCAGAATTTGTATCCAAAAGACATTAAAAAACGAGCACTTGTCGATCAGCGATTATTTTTTGATGCAGTCACTTTATTCGGAAGATTAGCTGAATATTTTGTATAAATGATTATAGGTACTTATAGGTATATAAATAATATATCTATATATTTTATATTTTAGGGACCTGTTATACGAGGCCACGTTACGGAACCGGATGACGCAAAAAGGATCCGGTTCGAGGAAGCTCTGGAGATTCTGGATAAAAGTCTCGAGTCTCAGGGCTGGGTTGCCGGAGATACTATGTCTATTGCTGACATTTCAATCACAGTTACTGTCAACACCGCAGAGGTAGAATTTGATATTTGAATAAATCTGAGATCTTTGATTGTTTTAATATTTTAAGGCGGTTGGAATCGACATAAAGAAATACCACAACGTTATGGGGTGGCTGCAAAAGTCTAGGACCGAACTGGCTAAATTTGGTTACGACGAAATTGAACTAACAGGGGTTAATATGCTAGGTCAGTTTTATAAGAGTAAAATTAACAATTAGATTTGTTATATTTAACACGAATTTGTTTTATCACAATTTAAAACTTGTAGTCATTCACACACACATACATACATATAGAAAAAATAACTTATTTATTATACAAAAAAAATTTTTAAAAGTGATTGAAATGTGTAATGTGAATATTTATATTATCTAATACTGTATTAATTTAAATAAATGACGTTACATAAACAAAGATAATGGTTTAAACCTTGAGCAAAATTGTTTTATTGAAGTCGAAAAACGTTTCAAATTTAATTTAATTACATTTTGTGCCTAGAAGTGTCCACATCTCGAATAAGGTAACGCGAATTAATTTTTATTTAAAGAATTAGCTTGTTTTTTACGATAAACAAAATGATTAAATAATAATACGATATTTATTTAGCGAAAATGACGACTGGACTTTGTTTATATTCCCTGCCAGCAAGTGGACCTTGTCGCAGTGTATTACAGTTGGCAAAAATACTAAACATCAATTTAGAAATAAAGACATTAGAGCTATTCAAAAAGGAGCATCTAACTCCGGAGTATTTAAAAGTATGTTTATTTGAAAATGTAATAAAATGTATTGTTTTGCATTTATTTACCTATTAGATAAATCCAGAGCACAAAATCCCAACTTTAATCGACGGCAATTTCACCTTATCTGAGAGCAGAGCCATCATGATATATCTTGCAGAAAAATACGGGAAAAACGATAACTGTCTGTACCCAAAAGAACTTCAAAAACGCGCAATTGTAAATCAGAGATTGTTTTTCGACATGGATAGTTTGTACAAGCCAATTGTAAATTACTATGTATGTAAACGTATAGAAATGTTTGTAAATGTACACTTTTTAATAGTAACTGTTTTATTTACAGCGGTGCGTTTATTACGGTAGTAAATCTTACGATGCAACACAATTGCCTCTAATTCAACAGGCAATGGAGGTGTTGGACGTGTTTTTGGGACAAAGCAAATATGTTGCCGGCGCACACTTAACTGTTGCAGATATTTCAATTGTCTCAACAATACATACGGCCATTGCTGTTTATGATTACGATATTAAACCGTTTGCGAACGTTGCGAAATGGTACGGTCTTCTTAGAACGACCCTACCGGATTTTGAAGATGTTATTGTGAAAAATGGCCAAATAGGAAGAGACTTGGTCGACAGTTTTTTACACAAAAACAATCTATAAATTTGCGATGTACTACATATCTATTTGATTAAATAAACAGAGTTTATTTATTTATTGGAATGAATATACTTTTAGGTTTTAAATGTTGACAAATGTTATTAGTTATGATAGTTTAATCAATTGGGTGACGTATTTTAGATAACAAACTGATGAAAAGATTATTTTGTATACCTACATTTGTTTTCTTTCATTTATGTGTTATATTCTTTGTGGAGCGAACGTTTAAAATACAAGTGCAAGTAAGTGTTAAATAATTACAATTATTGCCATAGGTATGTATGTACATACATACATGGATAAGATATTTTAAATTATTTTTCAGGGTTTTTGTTTATCACTTACGCAATTTAGAAAATTACAGTTAAAAATGTAGCTGATAAATTATTATATTCTTTGAATATTGCGTAATGTATTACATGTAGATAATCATATATGTATTATATTTATGAAATCAAAATAAATTAGCAAGATTATCAAAGAATGTTATCATTTTAAGTGTAATGATAATCTTAAATTAATTACTAAATCATCAAAGGGCGTAACGTTTTTTTTGTATAACACAAACATTGGTCCAGATATATAAATAAATAAATCAAAACCTAATAATAATACCTAATAATAAATGTTAAACATATTTTTCAGTCATGTTAGGTGAACAGTATAAAACATTATGCTTGTATTACACCCCTGAGAGCGCCCCCTGTCGCCATGTAATGTTAACAGCGAAAATCCTGGGGTTGGACCTGAATTTGATCCATGTTGATTTGATCAAAAAGGAACAATTAAAACGTTCATTTTTACAGGTATTTAATAACATATAACATCTAATCCAACTTTTACCCAGTTTATTTTCAGTTGAATCTAGAGCACACGGTGCCAACGTTAACCGATAACCAATTCGCTATTTCGGAAAGTCGAGTAATTATGACGTACTTAGTAGATAAATACGCGAAAAACGAATCGTTGTATCCGCGCGACATTCAAAAACGAGCAAAGATTAATCAATTATTATATTTCGATTTGGGTTCAATGCTTCCAGCAATTAGTGGATATTATGTTAGTAAATTATATGTATGTGTACGTACATAATAAAAATATATTTTTGTTTTAAATTAGCTCCCAGTCCTATTAGGTGGAAAACACTTTGATCAAAGCAAAATGGCAGATGTTGAAAAAGCATTCAAGAATTTGGACACCTTTTTGAAGGACAGGGAATATTTAGTCGGGAATAATTTAACGCTGGCCGATGTAGCTGTGGTGTCTTCTGTTGCGACTATAATTACTGTTTGTGATTTCAGTTTGAGACCATATGGAAATGTGGATAAATGGTACAAACATTTAAAAGCCACAATTACAGGTTTTCATGAAGTCATCGAAGAAAATTGTAAAATATTAAGAAGAGCTATTGATTTCTTTAAAAATCAATAGTTATTATGTATTATTAAAGTGTATTTTCCACATATTGCAGATGTAAATTGAAATATCAATTCTAATTATGACGTACTTATATAATTATTATTAGACTAGCCTCTGATTATTATTTTGTGAAAAAAGCAGTTAGAATATTTTTAAAATACTATTCCGATTTATGGAAATAATAATAATGCTCGATTACCGTAAAAATTGTAGTTGTAAGAAAATGTCGAAAGGTCATTTCTTAATACGTAAATCGTAATTTTGGAATTTCGCACAAAGATGTTGTTAATTGTATCTTATAATAAATAGCAATAGTATCTATTTGTTATGAATCTGTTGAATGATAAAAAAATATATTGGTTCATTTGTTTTTGTTTAATATTTGACAAGCACTTTGGATAATATTGCGGAAATCTGTCAAATTTTTGTGTACCTAAATGAAATGTAAAACTAAAGATACAATTTGTGAAATTCAACAGCGAATAGGTTACATGGTGCCAGCTCGCGCGAAATCTCGCAAGCTAGCAAGCAAGCACAACGCGTGCTCTGCCATATATTTAGCGATTTGTCGGACGACGCATGATCGAAGTAGATTGTAAGAACGTGAGAGCACTGAAATCAGTGATAACCTTGCGCTGACAGTTACGACTTTCACGCCAAGGCAATCACCTTGTTTTTTCCCCCGAGTAAGTACCATTACCAAGTATTCTATGAAAATTGCAATCAAATTAATTGTGAATATTACAGGATGAATTCGCAAAACGCACTAAACATGGCATCGAAATTAATGTTTCGTAGGACGTTCACGACATCGCATACTGCACTCGCGAAACAAATGACCGTAAGGGACGCGTTGAATTCCGCTTTGGACGAAGAGATCGAGCGGGATCCACGCGTTTACCTACTCGGCGAAGAGGTTGCACAATACGACGGCGCTTACAAAGTGTCCAGGGGGCTATGGAAGAAGTATGGTGACAAGCGTATCATAGATACACCAATCACAGAATCAGGCTTCGCTGGCATCGCCGTGGGTTCGGCAATGGCTGGATTACGTCCGGTTTGCGAGTTTATGACTTGGAATTTCGCAATGCAAGCGATTGACCACATTATCAACTCGGCCAGCAAAACGTTTTACATGTCTGCTGGAAGGGTCAATGTGCCAATAGTGTTTCGGGGCCCGAACGGTGCTGCCGCTGGAGTAGCAGCGCAACACTCGCAATGTTTCGCCGCCTGGTACTCGCATTGTCCGGGTTTAAAAGTGGTATCACCCTATTCCGCTGAGGACGCTAGAGGCCTTTTAAAATCTGCGATTCGCGATCCGGATCCCGTTGTCTTTCTCGAAAACGAAATTATGTATGGTTTACAATTCCCCATGCCCGACGAGGCTCTAGATAAAGACTTTTTAATTCCAATCGGCAAAGCTAAAATCGAACGGACCGGTAAGCATATAACGTTGGTTGCGCATTCGCGTGCAGTTGAAACTGCGTTAGAAAGCGCGAAGGAACTCGCCGGGAAAGGAATTGAATGTGAAGTTGTCAATTTGCGCACCGTGCGGCCGCTGGACATGGAGACTGTTTTTAAATCGGTTCAAAAGACAAACCATCTGATAACAGTTGAACAGGGCTGGCCCCAATCTGGAATTGGGTCGGAAATTTGTGCCCGAATTATGGAAAGTGAAACCTTTTTCCATTTGGACGCGCCTATCATTCGAGTTTGTGGTTGTGACATACCGATGCCGTACACGAAATCATTGGAAGCTGTTATGATCCCGGTACCCGGAGACGTGACGGAAGCAGTGCAAAAGATGTTGAGGGTAAAGTAAGGCTTTTGTAGAATGTTTTCGGTTTATATTTGATTGACATTAGGCTAATAGTTGAGTTTGTTATTGTCTCTATTACACTACCTATATACATAAATACTTTGTACTGGTATGTATGTACATACGTTTAGACAATAACTACCGGAAACTGGCATCACCTGGCACTCAATTATATATTTTTATATATAGAGAAATTGGTATATACTGATGAAAGAAAACATGTTTTTGTGTCCAGTTTCCGGCATCAGAATAACGCTTCGAACCTATGATTATTTATATTATGTACATACGATAATTAATACGATGCCAATGAATGAATATACATTAGATTTAAGAAATAATAAAATAATTTATGTTTATTTTATCTGCTGTAGGGAAAAAAGAAATAACGTTGCGACATAGATTTATATGTTTGTCGGAGAGTTGGTTATGTTAACATCTTCAAAAATGTTTGGTTTTATTACGAAAAGTACTGTATATATATTATTATTATTTTATGTTTTAAATAATAAAATATTACTAAATATACTAACCTTTTAATTATTTATCCACATCAGAAGTCCTGGATGTCTCAGCAAAAATAACACAAAACTATCACTTATTCACTTGTCATCCCGCCATTTTACTGATGCATAACCGCGTTTTTCTATGAGCGCCCTACGTTACCCACCACGCTTCACATACTAATTTAAACTTGTGTTCTTGGCATTTCACAAAGACGTTTGAAGCTATCTATAAATTTTAATTAAAAACTACTTGTAATTAGATACATTTATGAAAATGTTGTTGTACAAACAAGTCAAGTAAAATAAATTGGATGGTTATATCATAGTGGATTTTCTAGTGATTTGATATAAAGTTTTAGTCTGTGTTGAAACCAGTGAAATGTGAGTGAGTGTATTTTCAATCAAATTGGGGTTCTCGCCTAGCAATTCTATTGGGGTTTCCTGAGCAACAAATACAAAAGGTAGACTTATTATTAATTATTTATTTTGATCCCTTGGAGCACAAAAGTGCTATGTTCCAAAGCGAAACGAAATACATAGAAAACATACCCTACGAAGGGATTTTTCCCTTAAGCCAGAGTAAAGTTTAGGTTTGGGAGGGGGGGAGGGGGAAAGGCAGATTAAGAAAACACTTATGTTGTGTTTTTTTTTTTTTGCTAAATGCCAACGAGACCTAAAACTCACATTTACCCAAACGGATCAACATTTAGCTATAAGGAAATATAGATAAGTTAGGGTGAAAATGAATAACGACAAAATAAGACATGTATTTGACTGTATTGTATACTGATTTATCAATTTACATTAGTGATCCGTTAAAAGTAGGTATAGCTTACAAAATAGTCTGTTTATGAATACGAAAAATGCTGAAACACAAAGTGAACAGAAACACTAAAAGATATGTAAGACTGTTATACATAGTACATATTATTATATTGTAATGTAGTACTTATTTTAACAAACTCATCAGCAGTGTCTCTCCGTTTGAACATTGACTAAAATTGGTAAACAAATATTCATCATTTGCTAAAACCTAAATTGTTTAAAAACAGAAAACAATTGTTTTCTATAAACAAATGATTGGTCCGTGGACACACCCACACACACGCACACACAAACACACACGAAATAACGGGTTAGTGCTGACCAAACATAAAAATGTGACCATTTTTCAGCAATAATAATTTTCGGGTCTTACGTAATATGCGATTATTTAATAATAATAATATGTATTATTGTAATGTTTCACATGGGCAGTATAATTTTTGTTTATACTTACATACATGAACGATACAGAAATGTATACTTAAGCCATTATTACATACATATGTACATATATGTTTTTGTTGTTTCGACAATAGTACGTAAATTGTTATAGTACGACAGCAGTTTGGTGTGACATGAAGAAATGATTGAAAACAAATTTATTATTCTTTTTTTGTATGTATGGAATTATGATATACATTTAGTATTATTATTAATTTATTATTAAAATTAATGTTTTTTCAGTCTCGAATATCTGTTAGAAATAGAAAGATTTTTTTTTTGTTCATTTTAGTATTAAATAATTGTTGACTGATTTTAAATGGAAATAAATGTAGGTAAATTAGAGCTAGCAGCGTTATATTGTTCAGTAAACGTCTCGACATTAGCTATTGATTTTTGAGACTTATGCAAAATTGACACCTGGGAATAAATTTGCACGTAATTCGGTACAGTCGCAGGCTCAAATATAGAAAACAAATCAAATTGGCTCAATTCATTTGATTTTTGTTCCATGTGCGAATGTACCGAACCCGAATCGTTCTACTAGAAACAGATGATTCTTTTTTTTTATTATTAATGTTTTGTTTTTGTTGTTGAGAAATTTAAAAATATTGCTTTATTTTGAACGATTGAATATGTTTATATAGGTATAACAATATTCATATTAATTACCAATAGTACTTATTAGTTTTATTTAAATAGATATATAGTATAATAATAATAATAATAATAAGTTTATTTCGTTTCAAAAAAACTGTTCAGTCCTTGTGAAGCGTACTTGTTGGTTTTTCAGTTACATATATGTATACTACCTATTGTTGCTATGGCAACCCATGCGCCCTTTTTGCATTTAACTGGGGACGGTTTTTGGTATTATAGTCCCTCGTTTAAATGGTTCATTGAATTAAATTACCACACATTATTAGCTATTTTAAAAGTTCAGGAATTCAATTCGTTATTCCCTGATTCGATTAACGAACAAATGATGCATGATTTTATTCAAATATTTATTTATTTATTAACAACTATTTATAAATGCAAGAAAATTTAATCGGTATAATCAGTGGCTCATTTACCGATGTAAACTTTGATTACGAAATGGTATTCAAATAAAATCACAAAGCGAAAACATTTAAAATATTGCGTTAAAATATTCGTGCAGCCAGGAGATATGCCGAATTTGCATAATTCAGGATCTTATTATTAGGTAAATATGTATTAGGTATATACTTAAATGTTAAAATATATATCAAATCACAAATTTTTCTGTATCAATAAGGAACATTATTTACACAAAACAGCACAAGTTAGGCCCTAGAAATCATACAAAATATTGAATTTAGTTTGGAATATCAATGGGCCCAGATGTACTTATAGGTATACAATATACACAGATACCTACTATTTAAAAAATACATCTATTCGGCAAACATTCGGTAAAAATCGGCTACATTCGTACGAAAAATAACGATTTATACTTGGTATAATTATTATACCAAGTGAGATTATATATACGTAGAAGGGGGTGAAGCACACGTTTCACCGCACCGCGTATGGCCCATGTGGCACCGTACATGTTAGAAAGCTCGCTCAAAAGCTCTAGAATGTAGGTAGTACAAGACACGTTTTTGGTGAAGCGATCCTCTCAAGTTCTCAGCCAATCAGCAACACGAAACATACCCTTTTTTTAATAATAAAATATATTAAATATATGATGCGTACTATATATATAATACAATATTTAAAACTTCATACATATATACAGTTTGTTATTGTATGTGTTTTTTTTCTTTTAAACAAACAAACATTGTTTACGTATACACAGACTTGTGAACAGTCTTCTTTTTTAAAACAAGTTTACTTAAAGTTAACAACACTGACCATCACTACAACAATAGGCTAATATATAACACGTCAATTAGTTTATTTTATTATTATTATTATTTATCTTATGTGTATACTGTTGAATACACACGGCAGTCAACGTGTTAAAACAATTTACTGTCTAAACACCTAAACGTTGATAAACTAAATATTAACTTGTCTCAAGTTTGTCTAAGCACATTCACAGCACACTAAGTCAACCCTTATTTTACATTACACTTTTTAATTAAAGTGTAATGTAAAATAACAGCAATTTTTTTTATGTATTATTCAAACATTCAAACCAATAACTCTATATATTATATTAATTAATATATTTAAGTAACAACAAAGTACGATTTATGTACTCAAGTGTAGTTTAAAGCTATGTTACCCATGTCACGTGTATGACATACAGTGTGAATTACTATTACTCAACTTAGTAGTGGACTAGAAATCTATGGCAGGATATACATGCATATGTATGTATGTATGTACATACATAGTACTACATGTAGTAAGCATACGACACAACATCTAACACAACTGAAATTCTTTTTCAATAACTCGAAAAATTGTTATACCTACCTATCTATCTATCTATCTATCTAACTAATTTGTGCCAAAATGTGCGCTCTCGATTTGAAAAATCGTTTTTATTTATATTGTCTGTTCATCCATTTAAATAAATCAAAGCAGCTAGTGAAACCAATCCTTAACAATTAACATCAAAACATTTGTAGAAATATTAAACATTTTATTACTCTTATATAATATATATTAATTTTCTCTAAACTGTCTATTGTTTCGATACTCTATTGTTTAACTGTTTTCGATACTATAATTGTTTGTTTGAAACTTTTTTATTTTCGATACTCTATTGTTTTGCGTTTACACTAGCAAAATATGTGCAACTTTACATTTGTTTCAATCATGTTAATTCTATTTTCAAATGAATAACATTGAAACGGATGCAAATTTACAAATATTTTAAATGAGTGTAAGTACTTTTCAATTCTATATTTTACCCCTATAAATCTGTGATCAGTAGTGATCCCAATGACCGTGTTTTTTTTAATTTTTATGGATCTGGATCCAAATTCAAAACCGGATTACAAATATTATTAAATTTTCTCCTCAAAGTGGCCATTTCCAGGCATTTAAACTCCAGTATTGTTGTATATATACGAAACGGCCGTGTCTGGTGGCACTCTTCGTGTCGAACTGTTGTTATTGTTGAAATAATGCGAAGACTTCCGCATACTCGTCGAAGAGGACATCATGGCGACCGTTTCGTAGTAGCGCAACCGGCCGCAACAGCGCCTGCTCTTCACTATCGCCATGAAACCTCTTCGGTACTTCTTGTTGAAGAACGCATATAGAATCGGGTTAATGCATGAATTTGAAGCGCCTAACCATTGCGCAATCGGCGTAGCAATCGGTAAGATTTCCTCTTCCCATTGCGCGATATCCTTGCCCAGTTTGATCCGCGCGAATATCACGTACAATGGCAGCCATGACACCACGAACAGAATGACGACGGCCACCAGCATTTTCACTACTTTCACCTTGGACTTTTGTTGCATACGTTCCATTTGCGCGTCCTTTGTGTCTGTCGGGATGTGTCTCTTCCACACCTTAATCCAGATGAGAATGTAACACATTGTTATGAGGATCATTGGTAGAATGTAGCAGAAGAGTAAGTTGGCGATTAGGAAGTAGAGGGCGCCGTTTAGAGCGTCTGGCCACACTTCTAGGCACAGTTGGATGTCTGGTGCATCGCTGAAGATGACCACCAGGTCGAAGAACAGCGCCCACGGGATCGTGGTTGTCAGGGCGATCACCCAAATTATAAAGATCATTAAGCGTGCTCTGCGTTTGGTGATTTGGCATTTCAATGGCCACCATATTGCTAGAAACCTGGAACAAATAATATTACATATTTAGTTTTTAAACTATAGAAATTAAAACATTTCTTAATAATAATTACTTTTTTTTCCACCTTGAAATATGTTTGATTAAAATTTTCCATTTTCTCAAATACCTACATATATATACCTACCTAAGTTTTTATATTTTACGAAAAGTGATATTGAAAAAGTCCGGTGAGGTTTAATTATAAAAGTACTTTCTGAAATTAATTTTGCGACGACAAAAATGTCAAATGTGACAAAATTACTAGTACCTACATTTATTTGAAGGGATTTGCAATTTTTACACTGTTGGAAGCCTTGTAGGTAATTCCAATTTCCGAAGTTAATTAAGCAACAAATTACTAATTATATCGACGTATAATTTTATACTTGAGCTATGATTTTAATTAACAAATTATTAAATATCAAAATTAAATAAATAAACCATTTTAGTCTTGCCCCAAAATAAAATGTCCAGTTATACTAGGTCAATGTTATCTACCTATAGGTATACATACGAGTATGTAGGTACATACATACATACATACCTAAATAATATCTATATATACGGTTGTTAAAACGATATAGGTAATACTTTATTTTTATTATCTGTAAAACAATATTACCTAGAAACCTGCGTATAAGGCATCAGTTACACTTACAGAATATCTTTATCAACCAATTCTAACTTTTATTTACAAAACCTTCAAACGGATTAAGGCTAACATATCCTTGTAAAAGAGCCTATTAATATTTTGCTTTATATTATTAGGTATATACTTGCAACATTTTCTATTATTACCTATAGCCATTGCATTAAAAGTATAATAAATATAAAATGGTCAAGGTCAAATTTAGAGCTTTTAAGCTTAATTGCGAAGTAAAAAAACACTTTCTATATCTTGAAAAACTCTCTAAGCTTCAAATTGGAACAAAAACGTGATGAAATATTCATTTATTTAACAGCAAAATATATAGGTAGTCAGATAACAAAAGAATCATGCTTGTAATCCCTGTATTAATACAAATCAATATCGAATCAATCAATCGGATTGTTATCGCAGTGTTCAAACAAACAAAAAATGATAAAAATTAAAAAAAGATATATCGGTTTTTCATTTGGATGTACATACATACATACATACATATGAGTGAAATTTTAATTGTAGAATCGTACCATATGTTCATAAATGTGTGTTTTATCCATTTTTGGACGGTACATACAAGTTTAGTTGTAAAATGGCGCAGCATCACAGTTCACAGGCGCCACCATGCTGTGTGAACGCAAAATTTATTACGATAAAATTGTTAGCTAGCCCCTATAACAAAAACTTGTCTTGGTGTATAAAACAAATGTCTGTTTTACCCCAGCACAGCAGACGGCAGGAAAACTCCACCAACCAACCAATAGTGGTCAGAGTAGACATATGTACATACATACATACATACATATATAAGTTGACTACTTCAAATTCACTAGTGATTTATTTTATCATTCCTGTCATCTAAATCAACTCACCGAAACTTTCAATTCTAATTTTTACTATAAGATCGTTACCTATAAAGACTAATTTTTTATTAGACGACTCATCTGTAAAACGTATATATATATATATATATATATATAGTTTTTATTTAAAAAAACACAAAAAGTTGCATTGTATATACTATATTTGGAGTGGCAACAAAAAACTTAAAACGTTTCGAAAATATATATGGCATGTGTTGTGACAGTGCTCTACGACGAGCGACTTTATTAATCGACAAAAAGAATTTAAATTTCCACGGCCACTTGTGTTGAAATATATAAATGGATGTGACGGAGGAGATGAAGTCGTTTTTACACTTGCTAACGTTTGCCAAAACTATGCCATTGCTGCTGCTGCACAATAATAGGTATATACTTCTGTACCGACCGTTTTTCTCGGGCTCCGAGTTTTATAACTGCTATAAAAACGGTTAATGAAACTTTTAAATCTCTTCACATTCAATTACTTTTGCTACTAGGTACGTAAATTTGCCAAATTATTGGAAAAGCGTTTTCGCACGTCTTTGAAGTTAAACATTGAAAGAAAAACATAGACCACTTAGAAAAATAAAAAAACGATTGTTTACTCACAGACTTACTACAGACACTACTCGGAACTATTTTTTGAGATTATTTTAGTCTGGAAATGCAATCCACCTATTTACAATCCTGCTGTTATTAATCGGATCATTTTTCATCGTTATTCTTATAAAAAAAAACACCGGAATAGCTTGAAATACGATATGCACAGATGAAACTATATAGTAATAGAAAAATACTAATAGTGCTTATATAAATTCTGCGCAACATTAAACTATCATATACGTAATGTTTACATTAAAGTCCTAGTATTTATATAGTAGATATGTACATACATACATACAATATAATCAAGATATGATTTTGTAGTATATAAAATATGAATTTAATATAATAAAAAGTTAAAGGTAGCAATATTTGTACAGCTTATAGGTAGTAGTAAAATCGATGCAGATAAATATAATTTATATATACTTTGTAAATTCCATAACCGAAATCCGGATAATGGGTCCCGAACGGTATAAGTTTGTGTAGTGTTTCGTGTTAACTGCTTGAAAAGTACGCAAAATTACTATTTCGGTAAATGTACTCAGTTTACGATCCAGTCCGTAGCACACAGACATTGTACTGAAAATTCTATTTTCATTTCATTGATTTTACGACCAATACTGTATCTTTAACGAGTCATCAGACCATATCCGGAATAAAAATATTAAATGAACGAAAATTAGTGCTGTAGCGCTAGAAAAATTAATTGTGCATGCTCCTGTACAGATAAATTGTCTCGGGTGTCGAATAGTTTTCTTTACACTTTGTGCAAAGTTGTCTCTTCTTTCGGATTGCTTTCTAATTAAACGTAGTTCAGTCTGCCCCTGAGGTGCGCCCGTCATTACATGGGGCGCGCTTTACGACGCTGCACAATTTACAGCCAATACGACGCGCCGGATACTTGCCGACGGAAATCGTCCATTCCTTTAAATGTAGGTATATAAAAGACACTACAAGAAAATAATACACAATGTCCCATTACTTAGATGAAATAATTTAAGGCTTATTTTTAAAATATCATTAAGTAGCAATCTTCAGGAATTTGGCAAAGTATTTCTATGACATTGTATGTTGTTTTCTGGTAGTTGTAGGATAAAAAGAAAAAGCTAATCTTATGAGACAACATTTGTTCTTCCGAAAGATACATCACGCGTCACTTGATAGTGAATATACAGCGAGTTGAGATTCAACTCCAAGTTGACAACATGAAATACTTTATGGACATAGTACCTACTAAAAGAAATCTATTACTATATATCTTTGGGTGGCTATGATAAAATAAATGCTTTTGGTTTAATTCTAAATAATTGTCGCAAACCGGATTCTCTCTTGATGCTATTTCTTATACATTATATCACTATTAATCAGAAGTTGTGTGTGTGTGTGTGTGCAGAATTTGGCAAAGCAGAAAAAATCTTTTGGAAAGAAAAGTTAAGTAACGAAGTTACCCTTGGCATTTTCACATAGAAAAACACGTTTTCCTTTGACCTTGATACTAGAGGCATTAATCTTGGTCCTCTATAGAACTTGCCAAAGAATCGATTTTTTCATTTGAGTGAAAAAATATCAAACTACATAAAAACATACTGCATTCAATTATTTTCGATGGACAATAATAAATAAAATTGATCGTTTATTTGCCTCAAAAATATTTTTAAAATTTAATTTTCGTAATCCCGTTGCTGATGATGTATGTATGTACATACATACATACGTACGTATATACTTTCACAAAATAATGTAATATAATTTTTAAGAAAATGTCCTTGTGGCATAACTAATGATGGTCTTATTGTTGATATGATGGTGAAAGTTCATCATTGATGTTAAAATAACATCGGTCACCTTGGTAACCAGTGTCAATAAGATATACAACCCATATAGCGCAACCTGATTTACTTTTTACTTGGTGTGTGAGATTTTTATTATTATTTTTTCTGTTCTACAACTCTGCGCGCCGCGTCACCAAGAACAACATACACACACACACACACAGGCCCATACGAAAATAAAAGTTATGCATACGCGCAGCTCATTTGTCAATGTGCACCACATTAGAATATGAACTAGTTTCATCGGGAAAATTGGGTTACGGTGAAAAACAAGGCGTTGTTGCAAATTTAAATAAGCAAATTCTTATTTTAATTGATGGTGGCGATAGATTTTGAAATGTATATCAATTCGAAGAATGTTGCACACACACACACACACACACACACATTCATTCATACGAATGCAATACTTTTTTTTTCAATAATAAATCTAGCATGTATGTACTACCATTATATTTACAGTAGCAATATAAATTTGCGAAATTTAATAAAACTGTCTGAATAATATTCAAGACTTTTTTCTTAGGCAATTTGGCGGGCCGATGTACAAAACTATTATCATTTCCTGAAACTTAACAGATAACACACAGAGTTGGTGGCAGTGTGTCGTGCAAAAATGCGAATAAATTTTATTTCGTTGTATGTATGTATGTTTGGCGCGGCGTGGTGCGGTATATGATTCATCCGCTTAAAACTGATGGCAGTTGGAGCGAGGACAAGAACGAAAAAACACTTCTTCTTCTTCTTTTTCTTCTTTTTCCAGCCCCCTTATATCATTTGTTTTTTGTCGTCTTTACATTTTTATTTTCTTATTACCTAAATCATCCTCATCCACCGTTGAATAAGTGGAAAATAAATAGGTTTGCACGCCGCCACGAAAAACACCGTATATATATATTATATGTATGTAGGGATATTTAATTATTTAGGCACATTTGACATCTTATAGTATACATACATATGTATTGTACATACATACGTTATTGTATATCTACATACAAGAGAGATATAATTGAATAAAGATGTAATATTCGTGGCCTTATGAATATTTATACGTTATTCGGTACGGTGGAGCATTGTGGGTGCACGGCTGGCCAAATTGATCTCATGCAAATTATACTCCACATTACATAATTGTATAATATTGCGTGACTATTAACTGTGATGCTGTTTCCACTAAAATATTATTTCGTTTTTGATCGTTTTATAAAACAAACATTGAAATTCTATAGCTATCGATTTAAGTTTAAAAATACTTATTTCGTTTAATAGGTATACACAAAAGTTAAGCGCATATTCAGTGTCGGTGGTAACCTGAGGTGTGTTGTCAATGTCAGAGAAACCATCATTTTTTATAAGATTTCAAAACATTAAACATAGCCAATGGCGCCGCGCCGTCCGTCTAGGGAATTCGATTGAATAATTTCGTAACCCTACGCCTGCCTACGAACGAAAGGAAAATAAAAGAAAAGTTCTGGGATTCCCTTAAGTAAATGTAAAAAGTTAAAATGCGTACCAACACCGTCGCAGAGCTGCTATTCAAATCTCTGGTGATTTCACAAATAATAAAAACAATTACTTGCCAAAAAAAAAAGAAGATATCATCATCATCATTATCATCATCGTATAAAAGAAGACATTACAACAAATTTATCAAATAACCAATTTTAAATGTCTTTTTCACCAACGTTATATACAATAGCCATTTTCCTAATAATGACAACAATCGATACATCGTAACTTATCAAAGAAAGGAAATGATTAACACAGTGCACAAAAGATGCCGGAAAACAGGAAACAAAAAGAAGCGGAAAAAAAGAAGAAACCCAGTGTTCATCTGCGGCCGCGAGAGATAAAACATGTTGTAGTATCTAACTGATTCTTCTTTATAAATTTCGCCAAACAGACAAAGGGAAACAAATAGAGATACAGTTTGGCGCCGCGCCGCAACTGACTTTGACAATCATCATCAGACGGTGACCGTTCAAAAATTATTGTCACATGACGTGCCATCTAAAGTGATACTGTTAATTTTCTTTTGTTTTAACATTGTTTATATTCTTGATTTACAATCAATATCTTTTTTAATAAACAATCAATCAATCCATCAAGATTCGAGCGACAGAACCTCTTCAGTTTGACACTGAAAACAACAATGTATTACAGTAGCGTTATTGTTGTTGTTGTTGTTGTTGTGTGCGAATGAGGAGCGAAGGATTGGAATAATGGTCTTTATCGTAAACAGGACGACAACGAGATGTGGTGACGCTGAAAATAAGACCCCTGGGGGTGAAGCAAGGGGTGGCAAATCGGCCGGAAAGTTTGGGACACATAATGTTTCCGAGCTAAGCACCCTTGAGGTGCTTGCTTGCTTGCTTGCTTCCTCTTTAGCGATAGAACTCTGATAATCTGGCGTTGTTCAACATCTCGATACGTTTCGTAAATTGATCATTACATTTTTCTATCTTGTGCTTTTAAATTATTTCTTCTAAGTATATTTTGAAAACATGCAACATTTTCTCGACATTTTACAGTTCCCGAGACTATCTATATACCTACTAGATTAAATGAGTATAATTTTAATGTATTCATGTAATGTGTTTTAAAGCACATTTTGGCCGAAAATCTAAGCAATACATTTGGCCAATACAACTAATTCGTTTGTATAGACGTATGTATGTAAGTATATCTGTTACGATTTTCGAACAATACGTCTCGTCTTATTCTATTGACAAAGAAATAAATCTCTATTTCGTATCAACTCGGGTTACGGTGATATTGTGATTCAATTAAAATATTTATCCGAGTTATTCTCACATCAAATTTATCTTGATTGAAACTGATGCAAGGCCGCAACGAATTGCCTAAATGTACGTACATACATACATACATACATATGTATATAAATTTCATATCAAAAGTAGAAATTGAAATAGGCTTAGTAGGTAAAGGTCACTGGGACAAAATGAAAAACCAATTTTGCGTTGAGGTAATAATTTAGCATTGCACAGGCACAGGTTTTTAATGTATGGGCGCCACTTGATTTGATTAATTAATTATTTAAATCAATTGACATACTGAATATGTTTCTTGTGTTCTTGCACAATATGCAATATTTTGTTACGATGAAAATGCTGTTGATTTTGTGTAAAGAACATACATACGAGTATGTCTTGTTGGCCATTGAGAGAGTGAATTATTACAAAAGTCCTACTACAACTGTTTATTTTATAGGTGTGGTTGTGACTTTAGTTTAGGGCTAGGGACACGCACGACGACACACTCCTTATTGTCCGCCTTTTTCTTATTTTATTCTTTTGTTTTCTTTTCTTCTTTATAAGTCATATATACATACATACACACATACATACAACTGACGACACTCTTAATGGTGGTGGTGGTGGTGGTGATGGCGATGGTAACCTTGTGACTATTAAAAGAAAATTATTGCATTTAATTTTTCTTTTCTTTTGGTCGATGATGGCCCATCCATAATGACCTTGACAGTATGCTACCAGTGCGTATACGCTGTCGTAAAACGTCGTCGTGTGTAAGGTTAGCAAGGGTAGGGCGGCGCGTTGTTGTTAACACTATATAAACGCCGATTCGTTTCTCAAGTGATATCAAATCAACTTTAGCAGTTCTTACCTCAATTTGCTCCACAACTTTTAAACTACTCAACATGTTCAAGCTGGTGAGTGTTTTGTGTGAAATATACTAAAGCTTTATTCATATTTAGACAGTTTACTACAAGTGTGAAAAATATAGTATGTACATTTTAAATAATTAATCATTGCTCGGTCGCCAACTAACTTTATTGTTTTTTTTTTTTTAATTTCTCAATTATACCTATATATTTTTTTCGAATACAAGTGATTTTTTACTTTAGACTTTCATATTTAAAAAGATTTCTCAGAAAAAATGTCTCAAATTAAAACTAACTGAAGATATGCTTCAAAATAAATATCAAAATAATAACAATTTTAGATCGTCTGTGTTGCCCTCGTGGCCGTCGTATACGGTGCCCCAGCACCAGGTCTCGTGGCAACCCCAGTGGTGGCCCACTCTTCCGTCGTGTCCCATGGTCATTCAATCGCCCACCCAGTGCCAGTGGTCCATGCCACCCCAGTCTTGGTGAAAAGTGCCCCCGTAGTGCACGTTGCCCCCGTTGTCAAGACCGTCCACCACGTTCCAGTGATCAGGGCTCACCATGTCGTACCAGTAGTCCACGCAGCTCCCGTCGTCCACGCTGTTCACTCTGTTCCGGTGGTCAAGTCGCACCAGAGCCACCACTCTGTGGTCCACCATGGAGCCGTTGTACATGCCGCACCCATCATAGCCGTCCACCATTAATAACTTTCTATATACGTATATGTGTTTATTTATTGTAAATGTGTTTTGATAATAAATTATTTCAACTTTATACTTGGTATATGAATTTCGCTCCACGCCATTGCCCACCAAAATAAATATCTTTTCTGACATAATTAGAGCACAATGGTGCTTATAAACACATGGAAATATTTTTTCTCTTCTTACATTCCTAATATAGTAATAACTACAGAAAGTTCTAAATGTGTTATAATACTATAATGGCTATCTTGACACATGCATACATACATACATACATATATACATTAAGGACAGCAAGTATATGTACATTTATCGTATATATGTATATAATATATAAATGACACAATAAATGTGCAGTGTAAAACCGCGATTTACGACTGAACCCGAAACTACATCCATTTAAATACTAACGCGTTCCATGCCATACATACATTCATACATATATATATATATATATATACGAGTATATGCGGAATAAGATTTACACAAGTTGCCTATTTGTATGAATATAAATCAGAATTTGTTTCGTCTGTGAGTTGATTTACGTTTTAGCATATTCAATCATTCATAAGTAGGTAAATCAATGTTTCTATAAATGTGTGTGTGTGCGTGTAAAATAAATTGTGCATTTAGTATATTTAAAGCACCGCATTCTTTGTGATGCTACTGGTAGAGTGTTTTAACAGTTTTTGTACGGGACAACGCGCACATTCTCATTTGCATATTATCCTTTTGTCATCTTGTTTAATGAATTTCTTGTCCTCTTTTCCCAACTTGCGATATTTCCATTTTCTTCTTCGAGATTTTCATTAACGAACATTTTACACAAAGAGTGCTAATCAAATAACACTTGTGCATATATATACATATTTCTTGTTGACAATTATGAAATAATTTTCATATTAGATATTTCACAGTAGAATAAAAAATCAAAATATCAACAACCTTTGCTGTATTTAATAAATTGTTTCGTTCGACATGGCGATGGCGTGCTGTGCATCCATTGATCAAGCAACCACTTTCAGTTTCTATCACGTTGATTAAAATTTAAGAAGTATCTCTTGAATAGTCGTATGGTTCCACTTTATTTCACTGATGTAAGAACAAAAAAAAAAAAAAAAAATTAAAAAAGGCTTCGATCAAAGTGAATCAATCGAATTGACGCTTTTCTTTTTCTGCTGGTTTGATCGCTACATGAAACATTCATTTATTTTTATTCCCATCACCACCTTCTTATAACAGATATAAATATATTTATTGAAATGTTTACACTTTGTTGAGTATTATTTATGGCTGTATTATACAGACGTTTATTTGGTAATATTGAATAATTTATTGCCAAGCCAAAGAAGATAAAACGTTACGGCTGGATTTTTATTTTATTTTTTTAATATGTTTCAATATGAAATAATAATGTTTTTGAGATAATTGAAGCACTTCTTCTTGGTTTAAATCTGTTCTTCGATTGAATAGTAAATCATATAGGTATGGGCGAGTGATTAGATCATGTATGCGTGAACAATATACAAATGTATGTATATTATACATATATACAAAGTATCATCTAGTAAAATACACAGAGCAGCATCCTCGCTGATATTGACCTTTGGCACTGTTCGCGAACAGACTGTGCGACCTTGATGCTTGGTTGCCTTCACCCAGATTTTCATCCGGCTGGCGACGGGTGCGCCTGGTCCAGCAGATAACCACAACTGGCACAGCAGCTCTGATCAAACTCCATATACTCATTTCCGTACGATTTTCATAATATAGCCATTATTTAGACACCCGTTACGGATTCATTTCGGATGATCGCCTTCCAAAACAGATTAGTCGCTCTCTAATATACACAGTCATTTTTAACAAGCCAGAGCTTATTTGATTAATGCCATTTAGAAAAACAAGCGTCAGATCTATATTCATTCATAATGTAACTTTTATGGAATAACTAGTGCTATATAAGACATACCTAAATGTATGTGCATATAGGAGAAGTAAGTCTAGCATCAGTTGGACACAAAGAAAACATGTGCATGCATATATGAGAGCAATCACAGTTAAAAGTTTTGTGTTGTGGTAGCAGTGCTTTACATCCGGCTAGACGTAAATACACACATACATATATAAAAATGTCCGTGATACAGGCAGCTAGATAAACAGACTTTACTATTCTGTTTGACGTTAATGTATGCATGGTGTAAAGTGTTTTGTATGTTGTATGACGGATTTTTGTGGCGGGTGGACAGTGTGGATGAAGTAGTCGTCGTCCTCGGCATGGCGAGAGTAAGAGATGTAGGTCACCAAATCTGTCATGGGGCACCGTTTAATCATCGCAGCAGTCGCGGCCTGGATGACATTTCTAACTGAAATCCGAGTGCTAGCTAGCACTACCACGGATGCTTTAATCTACGTGAATTGCTTTACAAAATGGCCGGTATTATCTTTAGTTTAAACGGTTTTCAATTGTTTGGCGCACGGCCAACGTTGGCTGAGGATGACAACATCATGTAGTCGTCGTACCTATACCACAATTATTATTGTTTTCCGAACGTATTTCCAAACAGCCACATTACACATTTATTACAAATATCTATTGGAATATTTAATTACCCTTAAAATCTAATTGCATCTATTAACTTGAAATAGACAAATTAAATCGTCTTCATATTGCATACTTTAGTTTTTAGTATATTTATAATTACTCGTAAAATGGTATTAAAATATATTTATATACTAGATACGAACCTATCGAGTGATACGGCAATCAGACTGTAGACAGAGGCTGCAACGGAGACTCCTTGAACGTAAGGAACTGTCTTGCACATCCACCAGCCAAGGACCCAAGCTGAAATCACACAAAAATACAAGTTGATTTTTATTTTGTTTCTATTAAGATGACAATAACAACAACGACGACGACAACGTTAAAAATAAGAAATACAAGACTGTTTAACCCGGAAAAGGTCAGCAATGTGGGTGTTACGTATACGAGATTACTGTGCTTCGTGCTCCTAACACTGAACTTGAAAAGTTTCAGCCCTGAAAAGTTTTTCAATTTGAAAGCCATTACTCTACCGTCAAATAGATTTCGTTTTAATTTCATTTCTATATAATACCGACCGGTTGCGTTTTCACATTTAAAACAAGATAGATTTTCTGTTTCAAACCAATTTGTCTGTTTCTCGAAACTTTATTTGCTAACGCCTAAGAATTATATGGCTGCCATAGCTATTTGCCATCTTTTAGCGATAATCTAAGCGCCGTCTTAATTTATTGTCTATTTGTGAAAATAGCTGAGCTGAAAAATGATACATGGTTTGTTTTGTATATTGGACACATTTTATCTGTGTTATTTTGCTTCTCTGTTGTGTGCACATGTCGTTATTTTTCACGAGAAAAAGAGAAATATCTATCTCATTAAATAAAGCTTGCCAGGAGCCCCAATGGGGGAACCTAGGCGCACAATTATCCCCTCTACCACGGTCAAGGTCACACACACGCACACATGTGTGTATATAGTGAAAAATATGCTCTGTCGTTGTGCGTGATCTGACTCTGAAAATAAACCAATCCTGAATTCTCTCGTATAGAACCTAGTTACGAGTGAAATATTCCTGTATTAGGTCCTAACCATGATGAAACAACGTAGTTTCATCTAATTGGGATCACTTGTAATTTATTTTAATTGTTATTTATTCTCTGTCACATACATACATACATTACATACATTACATACATACAAAGATTCTCTATTAAACAAGAAAGTTAAAATATGTTTACATACGAAAATATAATTTGCAACCGGTAAAACAATTGAGCGTTAGTTAGTTAATATGGCTGTGGTTTTGACGAAAAGTATTAAATCTGTTG
This sequence comes from Nebria ingens riversi, assembly GCA_018344505.1. NCBI lineage: Eukaryota > Metazoa > Arthropoda > Insecta > Coleoptera > Carabidae > Nebria > Nebria ingens. The sequence goes on along the minus strand of JADQWA010000029.1, from coordinate 26,570 downwards.
CTAGGGTATTATGAGGTATAAGTATCAGTAGCATAATAAGTATTATGGGACGGTGCACAAAAAAGGATTAAAAAAGAAAAATGTTAATATTCAGAGTAAAATGCGAGTGTTTCGTGACGAGCGGGCCAAATGAAATAAGTTTGGCGTGCAGCCAGCCAGCTGCTGTGCGACGGCCACGGTCAGATTAATCACGGACTACTCAAAATACAGACGTGCACAATCGATAGTGTTTCATTACCGACATTAAATGAAATTCGATATATACCTCTAACATTCACACACACACACACCTGACCTCCATGATTGACAAATTAAATATCTTTGATTGCATCATCAGTATTTTTAACAAACTATTGACACAAATCTTAGCAAAATAAATACATTTTTAGATAAGATATTTGACAGTTGTTCCAAGAAGTTTTCTTCTACACAATACATTCTCTATTTGACAAGTTGACGTTTACTTCGATAAATTCGTCTCTTATAGATACATACATACATACATATTTACAGACATGAAATAATATTTTTTGAAAATGTGATGTATTACCGTTTTATACAGCTTTGAAACTTGAAATAAAAATCGTTAGTTGTTTCATAAAGCATACAAAAGATATGTATGTCACAGACTAAAATATTTATACCAAAAATATAGTAGATATCTGTATGGAAGTTGGAAGCATATTTGTATTTCGATAAATTTAATAACAAATATAAATTAATTCAAACAATACATATAATTGCTGTTCCGGGGTAAATGAACTATAAGTGTATGCATTTGCAATATTCAATAAATTCTACAACAAAAAAAAAAAAACACTAAAGTCCACATCCACATCATCGTTGTGCGATCCGATCGCTTTTCATCATGAAATTTTATCATTCGAATAAAAACCAACAGACTGTGATGTATTGCAAACATACATACATACTTGTGTGTTCGATCATTGCAATCGCCAATTTTTATGAATATGCATACAAAATTGCATTTATGTCTGCTGTAAAAAAAAGGAATTGCACAATTTCTAACAGAGAAATACACAACCAAGTGTAATGTTATTTAATGTATGAAAAAGACTTATTTCTGTATTTGAATTCAATGTAAAATGTCTATGGCTTTTCTTTTTTACAGTGTATTCAAACACGAAAAGGTGCGGTTTCATATCTATATGATGGCATTAAGTTTTGTGTTAGTATTTCAAAAAGCGGATCATGTTAAAAGGATTGACCCGTCGACAGAGTAATCCCTTTTCAAAAGGGTTAAATTTGAATATCTTCTTATAGCTTCAACAAAATTGTATCCCAATTTTTTTTTGGAAATAACTTTTGTACTTGCAGATGAAAAGATTATATTTCCAATTTTTTGTTATACAAATATTAGATTGGACCATTTTTACTAGCACGTGTCCCCGGCTTTTGTGCTCTATTTGAAGAATATGAATAAAATAAACAAAGCATATTGAAAATGTCTAATAACTGCATCGACTTTCGTTATTTGGATCAAAGATAAAGCTGAAATTGAAAAGAGTTTGGGACAATGCGAATGTTCCAATATTATCCACCAGTTTATTGGTATTGTGTACGAGCGACTAAGCACCCACGCCACGTACGCTAGTCAACGTATTCAATCTGTAGCGAATGCAATTCATTTAAAATTTATTGTCGCTTTTTGCTAAACATAAAATGTAATAACAATGCTGCGCGCTTAATACAATAAGCAATTTCATGTCCACACCATATGGACGCTGTTGAATTTAATATAAACAAACCACAATGTGCGAACAGAGAACATGTGTGTGTGTGTGTGTTTTTTTTTTAAATTTATTATTTGCCATTATGCTGCTAGGAAGGTGTATTATTTATACAGGATTTTGCATTATTTTTTGTTGTTGTCAATTGACTCAAAATAAAAAGTCATTTACTTAGTTGTAATAGTGATGCTTTTGATGTGTGTGTGTGTGTGTGTGAGGTTTAGTATAGAATAAAGATATAACCATAAATATATGTACGTATGTAAATGATAGAAAACACTTTTGCTAAATTGAAAATAAAACTCGAGCTGAAAACAAAATTCATGTAAATTCGGGCTGCGGAGATCTTACTACGTACCTACCGAGAACGAATGGTTAAAAGGGAAAAAGAAGATAAAAAAGAGACATCGATTGGTGTAAAAATGGGGGGCGCACGACTGTGCCCATAGCCACCTGTTTCTGACGCTCATAAATTCAACATGCAAATTTTGTGAAAATCTTTTCGTTATATCTATTACGTAGGTATATAAAAAGGTGTGAAACATATATACAGACAGACAGACAGACAATCGTCGACTATATTCGCACCCAATTGGTATCGTGACAAATGGACTCTCTAATAATGAAGTAGCCAACAAGCTCGAAACATTAATCTCGATATAGTGTTCATTATTGAAATAGGTTTTTTGACATTTTTCTATAACTTTGACTGCTGTCGTATGATCAAACTACAAAAATGAAACACAACCCTTGAAGTGTTAATGTGTACATCATACATACATACATACATACGTACAATATTGATGTAAAGTACAAAGAACGCAACGGCGAGAATGTTAACTACGAACAGAATCAAAGAGAATATAAAAAGCATCACGGACCAAACAGATTTTCGTTTATAAAGTCGCAATGGCACAAACACACAAACAGTGTTTTGTTCTTTTTGAAATTCGTCAAAAAAACTTCGCATGGCTGTCAAGGTCATGCGGGAAAAAAAAAGACAGTCTAACAATTATACACAAACATACAAAGTGTTTAAGGGTGCAAACTAGAGTCGGTTGAATGCGCTGTAAATGTTGTTATATTCTGCAGCAAAGTATACATATTTCGTATCCTGTCTGCTGCACAGTAGACGACACGAATATGACATGTCGCGGTGTGTGTCTGTGTGCGATATTGACGATTTTTAAATTTCATTTCAATATCTATACGAATATATGTATAGTATATTGTCGCTTTGCACTCTGCAAAATCTGCAATCTTATTCAGTGAACACTCAATTTATTCACACACATGCAACGCCAGACACGCTGCTAAATTGATTTATTTTCTATATTTAATTTTCCACACTCAAGAACACTGCATGGTAATAAGTATCTCGTCCGCGGTGCTACAGGAAAAAAATCGGGACAATACAGTCTATAAATTGTGCTTTTTTCTAGTGTGCATACAATACACATGGCATTGTAATTCTAGGTCACAACAGATACTATCATAAACAATAACTGCACTTCCGCAAATACTATCTATTTTAGCGAATATGCATGTATGTATGTATGCAACCTGACCTTCACTCGATCCCGTTATACACCTGTTTGTTACCTTTAAACAAATTCGTGTGTTTGCAAACGCAAATTAAAAACGCCAACTTATTTGAGACAAAAAATCGTGAATATCTTGATTTTGCATCATCTTATTCAGTTTTTATATAGGTACTCGTATATAATATTACCCTTGAAACGGGATGATACCGTTAAACTTATTCTAATTTTATTCTTGAATAAATTTAGTTCCGTAAATAAAAATAAAGCACATCAGTATAGAGCGTCGCGTTAGTTGGTTGGTCGGGCGCGGACGGTTCGTCATGGCGCAGCTAGAAAACTTCTGAATGAAAATGTCTTGACATTTCATGGGCGTCGACGACACTAATCTTACACTGAATCGCCGCCGCGCCGTTGTCAGGTGCACCCTTATTCTTAACTGCCAAAAAAAAACGCATTTAAAGATATCACTAGGGATTCTGCACATATCATAAACCCTGGATACTCTAGTATACAGAGATATTTCTAATAATATCTTTTATAATATGAATTTTTTTAGTAATCGTCGCGAAACCAATTAAAATTTAAACAAAATTCAAGTTATTTTCGTAACATTTTAAGTGATTCATTTACTAAATTATAAAGTATATAACTTTCATTCCATTAATGAAGTTTTTCGCGAGTTGCGAACAACTCGATTATACCCACTTGCACCAGAAACTTGTTTCTTGCAGTATTTTAACGACAGTCTTTTATTATAGGTATATATTACTACGTATTCAATTTTAGAAAAGATTAAAAGAACATCTATTGCAATAGGCATTTTGGTAACAACATAAATCACGCAGCTCTTCTCGTCAATTTTTCAACAGGAAGCCAGTAAATCATAGCATCCGTAGGTATAGAGTAGAGAGGAGAAGTATGAAGCAATTACTCTTGATAATTTACTTTTGTGTTCGAGCGCGAATCGAAATGTTACTCTCTGAAGAACGGCCAATTTATCTGTTCGGAAACGATGATATATGAATGATAGTCCCACACTACGCCCTCTGGGACTGCTGGAACACTTCAAAGATGTATGATCCTTTAGAAACTTTCTTACGTTTTATATGGTTTCAACTTACCACTGTACTGGTGGTTACTTTTTGAATTATTTATTGTTTGGTTTAAAATACTTTTCACACCGTTTACATTGTCAATGGTTTTGCGTAATAAGGAAATTGAGACATCACCAATTAAATATCCCAAAACCATTAAACCCCTACACAAATTCGACAAAAATAAACATAATAATAATAATCAAAAAGAAAAGAAAATGCCTAGTCGTCGCTCTGGTTTGCAGAGGCACTAACCTTTTGAGCACCACAGCCGCCCAAAGGATGATAGGCTGGGGCGGCCCATTGTCTCAACCAGTCCTCCGGAGTCCGGGATAAATAAAACATATGCGGACGCAATCTAGCGTTAAACCAGTGTACTAGTGTCTCCGGCTCCGGAATAGGAACCGCATATGAAACGGACAACCACACAAACCAGACAGCAGGTCCGGTCGACCGGAATTGTTATCCGGTTATGCGGGTCCTGGTTCACAAATCAATTACGAACTCAATAGCCTGTTATATTCCCAAAACAGTAGCATGTGTCACCGAAATGCGTATATTATTATTATTATTATTATTATATATTGTTTTATTGAGGGTCTAATTTGTAAATCAATTTCGTCGCTTCATCTGTGATGGATCAAGAAATATTTTCATTTAATCAATTAAAATCTTATTATAGCAAAATGGGTGTTACGGTTCTGCATCTGTGTAGATGATTCCTATGTTTTTTTTTTTCTTTGACATTGAATCGTTTGTTGTTTGTATCGACGACATTTTTCTGCTGTGATCTTGAACCGAAAAGAGGGTCGTGGTGTTTCATTTACGTGTCAACTTCCGGGCTTTTGTCAAACAAAATATGATTGGTCCCTCCGCTGTTTTTTGTTTCAATGTGTATTGAGCCTGCTTAAGCTTTTTATTGACAACTTGTTTCTATACCTATGTACCTACTATACGATCTTTCATAAAGAGAGAGATGCTTTGATTAAATTGAAATACGTGCAAAAACACAAAGCGCTTTCAGAGAAATTCTTTTTCAAACATCATTTCTAAAGAGTTATTCACCGGTTGAATTTTAATTAAAATACCTTTAATATTTAACAAAGATCTTTCTCTCATTTATTCATTTACCTTATATGTATAAGTATATATTTTCCAGTAATGTTTATTTATTGCTGAAGAAAAATATTTATACAAACCTAATATGGAATGTTATTTAAAATTGACAAAGAATAAAAGGTTATTCCGTGAAAATCTGTTAATATACTGTTAAAATATACCTACTAGCAACATCAATATTTATCTACGCTTATTGACTTACCCGGAAACCTGAGTCGTGCACCGCGGAGTCCCGGAGCTGTGTGAAGTAAATTTGTTTATTTAAACATCACCCGGAATGTTCACTTTGATAATTATTTATCTTTGTGTAACGTATACATTTACGTTACAAGTTACTTGAACCATGCACCCTTGCACATGTCATAGTTACATTCTAACTAACTGATGCGATGCCTTTATAGACTGAAAACGATTCATCAATTGTGGCATTTTTCTATTTCATCGGACATTTTAAATAACAAATGCATGTTGCAAACATTAATGTACAGAAAAAGAATAAATAAATGTTTTCCATCATCAGAAATCAATAATTGTGTTCCAGTGCCAGACTCTATGTAATATGTTAGTTACGCACTTACATTTTGTACGAAGTTCAAGATCGCGGTCATCAAAGATTGTAGTGAAGAACACAACAGTTAAGTAAAGTGCGATTAAGGACCGATAACGGCGAGCGGTTAATCAGCGATTTTATTAACCGAAACCCTAAACCTAAAAAAGTTACTTTGACTGATACGGTCGGCACAATTTGTCGCAGAGTTAGACAAGCGAAGTAATGGCTTTGCCATGTAGAAGCTATTCTGCGGCTGGATTCCACACACACACGCACTCACTCACATGAATGGGCGACCAAAATGATTATTGTCCTATCTTATTCCTATTTTCAAGTTTATGTTCTTCTTGTACTGCAACATTTAAAACCATTTTCTGGCAACTTTCGGTCGAAAAATATATTTTCACAATTGGCGCGTTGTCGTATTCCCTTGAGAATTGTTACATTTCAATGTTACTGCAGACCGCGTTGCGGTGGTCGCCAAGGCCGCTTTGCTTTTCAGCTTGGCCAATTGTCAAAAAAATATCTTCAAGTGTCCTTTGTACATAAACTCTCGTATCAATCAATTAATCTATCCAATTTAATTCTAGACATAATATATTGTTTATTATTATTATTATTATTATAGTTACATAAATTTTAGTGTAAATGATGGTTTAAAAATTAGTACCTACTGTTAAAGAATGATAAATGATCTCTAAGATCTGGTAAGAATAATCGCAGTCGAAAATCAGCTGAAAGAGTGAAAATTAGTACAAACTCAGCGCTAATATACTTAGACACGCGACTTTATACAGAAATGAGGTCAACGTGTTGCAGTTCAACTTAGGTCAGGGCATTGAACTAGAATCAAGCACACCCGTGCTTTTTAACACCTTTGTTAGCCAGATCTACTCGCGAAGATTACAACAAACGCATCTTGATTAGAACATAACATATTTAAATCACCATCCCGGGTAGCGAGCGTAATTTGTTATTACTATAGGTATGTATGCACATACATACATACATACACCAAAGTGCCGCTTATTGGATGAACTGTTTAACAATGCACTTGTTGTTTACACATACATACCACTATTGAAAGTGGCTCGTATGTACATACATACATACATAACATATGTTTTTAATTATATAAAACTTTGAAAACAAATTTTAATATTTAAACTATATAAGTTTAGAATAGTGGTTGAATCTAATCGTGTTCACGCCATTACCCATCAAAATGGAGTGTAAATAATAAAAATTACATACTTTAGTTTTGTGTATGAGCACCAAAATTATTTAAAACGGACGCAGAGACCGAAAAACGTGCGGAAGCAATATGAACTAAATGTTGAAACAACAGTCATAAAAAAGCTATGAAACTCGCATAAAAAACACAACGCAACATCCGCAACTGGATACGCTGAAAAATCAACCTTGAACGATCCGAAGAGGGAAAAAATCGACACGGTGTAAATATATTAGTCAGTGGCCTAATTCGATGCACCACCACCATCATGTGTGATTGGCCTGGCCTACAAACGATGGACAAATATCTGTGCAACTAACAGAAACTTAATAACGTACTGAAAGGGCCCTTATTGCTTTGTGATACTGATCCACTAGGCAACTTGCGTGCGAAAAGTAAGCTTGACTTCATTCTTACAATATTGACTTGTAACTCAATTAGGTACGACTAGATTAAGGTTAAATTAAGAGACAAACACTTATTGTGTGACTACCCTTAGAAATAATTGAATTCTTCTGGAAATACCACAACTACTTCTTTGGAAGAAAAGAAACGCTTGGTAACTTTTGTTGGTATGATAAAATAATCATTAAATTGTTAACCCTGGGCCCGTAGTATAGAATCGTTTGAATCACTTTCGCTTACCAGAAAAACACGTCCATTTATTTCGGTTTTTTCCGCTAAAAGCATCTCCGCCATGCTGCATAAAAGTTAATCTTGAAAATCTAATTTTGTATATGTCAGCTTACCAGCTAGCTACTTGTTGGTCACATAAAACGACCCTCTTATCTTTTCGTCCATTGAATTGAGAAACTTTATCTCAAGGTCCTGGTCATAAACATACGGGGTGGATTCAGGACCACTTTTAACAGCTACAGAGAGAGAGAGAGAGAGACTGAGAGAGAGAGTTGCTCGTTTCCGAACCCTTAGGGATGTGTGATTTGAACATGCGAGCTTTTCACCGACAGTAATTTGTTAAAATTTACAAGTGCTGCTTAACACTTTTCTATTTGAATGGTTTCGTTGGAATGTTTGTGAAAAATGTCCAAGTGATATTGGCGCTCGTGTAGACGTACATATGCTAATTTTTCAAATATCAAAGAGTGATGCCTGAGGAAGAGAACATTCCCAGGTAAATTCTGGGCCACTAGCAGGGCGTTGGAGAAAAATTAGGACACCTTTTCCAGAAGATGCAAGATGCCTGGCGGTAATATAAACAGTGGTGCGACGATGAAGTTGGAGGAATGTTACGGGGCATTCTTAGGGTGGCAATCGTGGTGGTTGAAACAAAGGAGAGCACATGACCTCAAGTATGTAGGTCATACCTGGTAGGTAGGTAGGTAGGTAGGTACGTTGCTTTGATAGATACTATCAATAATCTACGCTTGACAACAGCTGAAACCTGAAATTATGGATGATACACTGAAATTTTAAACAATCAATATAGTAAGCATGGAAAATATTACCTACTTTGAACTAAAAACATAATTCAAAATAAATTTTAACAGACCCTGAGATGGAACCTTTTCTACTTGAATAATTTGCTTTCAAGAATCAAGTGGGTAGCTAATATATAAATGTATTCATTTGTAAACAGATAACAAATTTTCATTTTGTTATCTACCAAATTCACATAATTCGTTGAAATTTTAATATCGCTTGAAAAGGTTAGTTATGAACGTCGGACTCAAGTAGAAAAGCTTCTGAAGCTCGCTAGATCATTGAACATTCTTATAAAAAGTTGCTATCAAAGAGTTGCTGCTTGGTTTTTATTAAAAATGAAACCGGTCCTCATAAATTGTGTTCCACAAAGATACCTTTTTACTTGCACTTTTTCGATTTATATCACGAGAAATGAAGTCATCATTGCTAAAGGTCAATTCGGTGAATCGGCGTTGTTCGATTCCATTGTGACACGCCCTGCAGTCTGGGGCGCAGCCCTGCGACACCATCATTACATGGTCGACATTGTTCAATCTTGGCCCCGTATCGAAATGTTCTTATTTGCATATCTGTTTGACCGCTTAAACATCTGTGAATCTCAAATTAAATTCACGTCCGTCATTCCAAGCATGCAAATAAGTCGATGAGGAACATACAGTGTTGTGTTGTGTTGGTATATATTGAATTTCGGATTTGAATTAATATTCAAGTCAAAGTATAAAACAAAACTATTCAAAATAGATAGGTAGGTAGGTACTATGTATGTATGTATGTACATACGAGTACATACATACTCGTATATGTACATACATACATACGTTTTCTGTTGAAATGTAAAAGTACCGTTTCAAAAATGAATAAAACTCGAAATTTGACGTCACATACATAGTATGTATGTACGAGTATATGTACGTTTTAGTTACGAATTCGTTCAATTCAAATCTTTTCAGCAATTGGCTGGGAGTTGAAACACCTGTTGTTATTCGACGAAGGAGGAATCATCACACGTTCTAAAGAAAGTAGTCGGACGTGCACGATAAAGTTTCTTGAAGACACTTTTTCTTTAGACAGTGATACCATCGGAAAATACAGTCGAAAAATGGTATTTCTATTTGACTTTTTGATGTTAATGAATGTAAGATTTACAATTTGGTAAACTTGAAGTGATGTGCCTGCTTTCGGCCCTCTTGAAACTTTACCAATAAATCTTAAAAGAATATAAAATTGGTATTTCCCTATGTTCCAAAACGATTTCCCCAATATAAAAGAAAGAATAAATATCTTGAAAAATGGTCAGAAAATAATGACTTACCGAGACAAAATAGCCTACTATATGATATGCTAACTCTACACGCATATGTACATACATACATACATAGAAATGGAGACTGTTTTTTATATGTATGTATGTACTTGACATGTATTGTTCTGTGTTCTGCTTTTTTTATTCAGAAGGCATTTAATTCGCCGGTGCTTGGTGCTCGTGCGAGCGTACTATCCTGCTATCCCTGGTTGCGTTCATGTCTAAAAAATGTGTTTGTCAGTGGTTGGTTGGTTAAGAGGATATGTCTCAGTGCATATTTCAGGTGTCACCGTGTCAGGTAGTTTAATCCAGACAGCTACAACGAGGAAATGGCGGAGGACGACAAGCAACAAAACAAAGCAGAATAGCTACTTCCGGCATCTGCAGCGCCACACCAGTGGTGGTCGTGTGTGGCAGCTGTTGTGATCCGGGTAGCTACCATATGGCCAACGTTTCGCTTCAAGAATTACTTGTATGTATGTATGTATGTACATGTTTTTATTCTCTCTTCTTGACGTCCCTCATAATTGGACCCTATGTGTAAATAATACAAGGGAATTGCATGCAATGTCACCAAAAAAATAAACAGGGTAACACAATGGCAAGCGCTGCTTTTAGAATCTAATATTAGTGACAACCCTTTTCAAACATAATACATACTATTATATAGTATATCCGTTTCCCCCAACAACACCTCTGATCTCTAATTGAATGAGGGCTTATAAAGGATTCATAATTGCGTTGCGAACAATACTTTCTCGTTTTTGCCTTCCTCTTCGTGCTATTCGCACAGTTTAGAATCTTCAAGTGACATTTTCCATTTACATAATTTACCCATTGCCTACTTTTTTTTTTTTTTTAAGGATATAAAATACTTAGCGTCTGCTTTGTCGTGGTTTGTTTTAAACGATCATTTTGTACTTGTACATATATAATTAAAAGTTCCAAAAGAATATGGGTCAAGTATAAATACATTTTATGACTTTCTATTGTATTATAACACGATTCTTACATTCTATGATTAATACATACATACATGTTTTTAAGAACATGGTAAGACGATATGCAAATTCGATTGAAACATCAAAAAGATTATGCAGTTAATAAATGTGCAATACCTTTGTACTCGTATGTATGTATGTATGTATGTATGTATATAGTATAAACATAGTAGACAGATTGTTCAGCGAAATATAATGAAAACCGCGTTGGAATTATAATATAAATGGATTGGAAGCGCTCTTCTTTACCGCATAAACTCTGCAATGCAAGTATACTTTATGATTCGAGATAAGAATTGAAAATTTTTATTTTCCAAAAAGTTGCGCTGCACTGAGCTATCGCATCGTACTAAAACTTGTTATACTTACACAGTTTTTAGTGCGTCATAAAGACCAGCAGTATGTATGTATGTACATACATACATACATACATACGTATGTACTACTATGCTTATGCTTATGCGACTGTCCAACGATGACATTTCATCATATATGATCAAATGCACCAAACATTGGACCAGATGTTTCTACGCTCGTATATACCTACAAACAAACACACTAGATTGTGAGCGCGTTTATTACTACTTCATTCATTTCATATATTATTTCATTATTGTGATTTTCATTTAAATTTAATCAAACTGTGACATGGTTTATCTATAAAATATATAATTATATTTTTCGCCAAAGAATAATATTTTGGTTTTTAAACCGAATTTATTATTGAAATAAAATATAATTGAAGTAATAAACGAAATAAAAATTTATAGACGTTTAAAAACGAATAAAATCGTGCTCATATTTTTAAAAGACATGCACTATAAAATGTTAGTACCGAAACTGTCTAGGAAAAACACGTGTCACGCATTACGTACATACATACATATGTATGCATGTATGTTTGTATCTGTTTAAAAGGCTGATTTGAATTTTAAATCACATCTGGCTGATGCTTGTTAATTTTTTTTTTTATTTTCGTTTACAAAAAGATACTCTACTCCATTAAACAATAGTATCAGGAGAGTATCGTTCGATATTCAATTGTTATCTTTAGTTCCGCGAACGACCGTTTTTGTTAAATGAAGTGGCATATAGGTCGGGGCCGGTCGATGGTGACAAAAACTATACTCTAAGCTGATAGTTGGCAATAATCACACGGGGCTATCATTATCATCGTTGTGAACCTCTACTATGCCCTCTCCCCGTTAGCCCCTATTGGAACTAATCTACCGTTAATTGTTAACTGTTAAAACGGTCGAGTGCCTCCACTAATAGAGGGTAAAATTGGGAAAGTGGTTCAAGGACAAATATCACTCGCGAGACTATTATTACTAATCATGCCAATTATTGCAGTTTTCACTGATAACGTAGTTTACTATTTACTGATTGTTGTTCCGTAACGATACCAAAAGTGCTTTACTCTATATCTGCTACTAGACTAATTTATGTGCAATTATTTTTATTTATATTATATTTGATTAATGTAAAACATGGATTAAACACAAAAAATAAAAAAATATACGTCCTGTAAATTAACTGGGAAATCAGTCCAATTTAAGTCTAGTTTCCGCTGTAATCCCCGGGCGTACACGATGGACGAATCCATTAATTGCAGACAGGAGAGAAGCTGGAACACACGGAAAGCTACGATATATATATATATATATATATGTATATACATACGTATATAGGTCCTAGCATCCCGGTTTCCACCAGTAGGTACCCATGCAGGGCCACTGAACTTTTCTGGAAATCTGGGAAAAGATTGCGCTGGTCACGACTACACCATAGATATACTAGGCCACTGGAGCATTTATTTTACTTTAGGAAATTGTATAAATTTGCATCGATTTAGAGTAGTTTCAAATTTAAATATACTAGGTATAGGTACTAATTCGACATGTAGAACAGGAAATTAAAATTTAATTTATATTTTGAGTCTGTTTAGAGGGTGAGTGTAAATAGCTTTGTTTAGAGAGTAATAAATATAAAAATGGTTAAATCCTAGTGTGAAACACGATGAAAACGTTTACGCATATATGGTTCCACAATCCTTATGGCGTGGTGGCCTGAACTAAGTCCATAAATTCAGATTTATGCCGCTGTTTTTGCTTGAAATGCAAACGTTTACATAATATTTGAAATGCACCCTTTTATTTAGTGTCTGGTGGCGCCAGAAGTGCACTGCACATAATCCTGTGCCCGCGGGCCAATGAACTTTCGCCAGTGGTGCAAAGTCCTTTGCTTTCAAAGCACATCCAAAATGTTTAGGATGCCACTGACAGATCAGGCTTTGTATGCAGACAATAAAGGAAATATCATTCAGATAAGAAGAACTGATAAGTATTTCTTTGGCACTTGTATACAATATACTACAAAGACTTGTCAAAAAAAAAAAATTACAACGAAATATTTGTATTTCCGGGTCATGATTATTTTCAATTTACTCAGTTGCTTTTTGAAATTTCAAATCATTTCACAATATAGGTACTACATATACATAGTACATGAATGACTAGATTAATGTTTGATTAGATATATTCTGTTTTATTTAATTTGATTATTTTATGCAAATGCTTTGTTGGTGAACGATTGATGTTTTATGATTCAAGTTTCAAACAGCAACTGAATTTGTCGGGTTGTTTGGCAAACAGACACACAATACGAAATGGAATAGACATATGTGACATTTCTATGACAAGGTGTTTCGTTGTTTGCGGCAAGCTGTCTCCTGGGGGCGCCTAGACAGAGGAGTCAGGACGCGGCGGGTTTCTGCGAACGTCCTGTACTTTGGAAACTAAACTTGAAATGTTTAGAATTCAATATTGAATCGACAATGTTGTTGACTGTTTATACATACATATTTATATATTGATTTTGTACTTTGTACATACATACATATATATGTATATATATATGCATATACGTATGTTTATAAGCCCTCATGTATGGTGAATTTTGGAATAAACTTGACCCAGTTGCATTATTAGGATATTAGAAAAGGCAAGGGTAAACGTTAAGTGAAAACGTATTTTAGGGGATAGTGTGTATGTGATACTGAAAATATGCCAAATGTATTTGAATACCAAGACCATCCAGAAGGTTGTGTAAGAGAGCAGATGTTTCTGGCAATCTTGTGTGAGTGAATATTAAAATAAAATCGGTAGAAATTTGAACGTATGTATGTATGTACATAATGGTTCAATTTTGAAATAAACAAATTTCGTTTAAATAAAAAACGAACCTTGATGTCTTTGTTGGTGTATTTCATACGCTTGGGAAGGACGCGACGCGACGGACGTTGCATTGTATAGAAATTAAAATACATAGATATGCACATACATACATACATACATAGATAGATAGATATGAAACCTTGGCCGCCCCCCAGAACAACGTGTAACTCAAAATAATAACAACAAGCATTTAGAGCAGGCTGCGGCTGGTCAGCGGCTGAAATTCCATTATCTATACATGGGCGAATGTAACGCACGCTCTGCCGCCCCCTGCCACCCCAAACAATGGGATTGTGTGAAAGATTAATTACAACCTTGACTGCGGATACATTTTTGGGTTCTGTGAATAGCGCCCAGCTATGATGGTCATCCATGGAGCGCTCTATTCTATATTGTGGAATATTGCTTCGTATATCATCAATCACTTAAACATACATACATACATATTACGGTACACCATAACAATTGAAGAAATATGTAGTATTAATATGTATGTATGTTTGTAGGTACTTTTCTGGCTATCTATAGTGATTTAAGTAATTTTCTATACCAAGTTCCAACAGTAAACGAATAACGAATTGACAATGTTTTTGGCATTTGTGTGTCTGTAAACCATCAACGATGGCGTCGGTACAACGAACTCGCGACTCGTGCGGTGATGTGTGACTTGTTATTGATTCGACGCTGTTTCCTGCTGCCACATAGAACCACTCCTGTTGGATCCTGCAACTGCAGCACGCGCACACACTTTCATCCATGTGTTGGGTAGCGTCCATGTCATGACTACCAATGTGTGTGTTTGTGTTCATGGCACAATGAACGATATATCCCCACACAGACACACACACACACACGCAACACTTATTCGTCCAACAGACAGAATGTGCATTCCTGCTGCTCGTGATGGAATCGTCCGATTGCTCTACTTGCGCGCACAGATCGAAGAGTGAGCTGTTTTATTGTTGCCCCTGCTCCCCCCACCTGCCGGAACATCAAGAGATACGAATCAACCGGGACGTTACGGAGATTGCCATTTTTATTTGTTCACTTCTCGTCCCGGTAAAGTTGAACTATGTTCTTTTCGCTGGGCTCAAATTAAGGATGTTGTCATTACATACATACATTTTTATTTATTTTATTTTATTTTACATCCACCACATTTATTCTTTATTTCATTTTATTTATTTAAAACATTAGCATTACTGTAGTTGATATGAGCATGAATGAAGAAATTGATGAATTTGAATGAAGCAAAAGAAGTTTTAGGATACAGTTTGAATTTAAAGATGCGAATGGATGTAGAGGGTATTCTGCTACTCTATTTGATGGGAAAAGGGATGAAGCAGCATTCATGCTGTTTCGCCCAAATAAAACTATATAATATAAATTTTTGTATTTTTTGTAATCTTCCCGGACACTTCTGGTGGGTCATCGATTTATTTCTATATTTTCTTTTTTATCGAACCAAAAATTACGCCGATAATTACACTGATACCAACATCTGTTATTGGATTTTAATGTCATAAAGTTATATATGTAAATGGCTCAAAATAGCCATATAATTACACGTCAATTAGCGCAGAAAAAAACAAGTCGTTTTTGTTTGCAAGTAAGTATAAGAATAATGATGAATTAGGTAAAGTTTTTCGATTAAAGTTTTGTGGGAAAAATACGGAAAATAATTAACTATTATATTAGAGCTGTTGTAAACACGCATTGTAAAAATAATAATAATAATAATAATAGAAAACTCAAAGTCACGGGCGATGGTGGCCTTGTCCTTGAAACATGTGATCATCCATCTCGAAGGAAGAAGAAAAATTTGTTTGTGTATGTGTGTGGTATATCTTTTACCAGTAATGTATTCTTGACAGAGATATGATTGAGATTAATGTACTATCTGTGCTGTGGCCGCCATTTTTGAAAGATTAATGTGACACCTTCGCACCACTCTTCAGCGCCGATACACATTGTTCGAGCACTCTTTTGTTTATTATTATTACTTAAGAAGTGACGTCAAAAATTACAGAATTAAAGCAATAATTAATGACCGGGCCATTTGCCTTTTAATACCACACAACACCACCACTCATAAGCCACGTTTAGATAATGGCCTTTGCATAGGTATTAGAAAATTTATTTTTATTTAACAGAATTGTTTTAACTTTAAACTTAAAACGGTTTCATAATTGGAAAATATCCATCTAGCAATTACATACCTACCTACATCTATTCAAAGACAACAAATATATATATATATATAAATCGTTTACCTATAAGAAAATATTTGCCCTATTTTCCGCATGGCCTAAAAATCAGGTAAAAGGTAAACTCTAAGCAGGTCACAGGTCACGGGTCACGTTCTTCATCGCGGTAATCAGTGAAAATGCATGGCTCGCATGTCGCATGACCATCATCAGAGGGCGGTAAGGAACATGGAAGCTTTCGCTTAAATTATTGTGTGAATCTAGAGCGCGCGATGCTAAAGTTTATTGAGGGAGAGAGTGGGGGTTAAAGGGGGGGGTGGCGGGGGAGAGCTTTCTAATGTTGGTTTTACGTGGAACTTGTAATAGGTTATAAGTGCTGGAATATTCTAAAATATATACAAAGGAAAATGTTTTATTACTTATTATTTAAGAAAAAAAAGAAAGTGGATTTGCTAATTTTATTGATGTTTGTGCAAAAAGTAGACATTTTATATTTATGGTAATGCTTCTTCTTCTGGCATTCCACTTCCGGTTTGAACTGAAAATCATTACGACTGAGTTATATGGTTGCTCGTCAAATTTAATTTTATTGTTTAATATTCATTCGCTTGTGTGGATATTATATGTAAAATTGCTGTTGCCACCCCTGGCACATGTGCACATTTGCCACGAGGCGAGGTAGACGTTAAATGTGCGGCACATGAAAAGTAGGTCATGCTTGTTGCGGATATTCCAGTGATCTCGCTACAAAATGGAAATTCAAATGATACAAAGAGGTGTTATCCTCAAGCATTCCCCACCCCCCCCACCCCGGGCACCTCACATTAACATGCACCTTTGACAAATTAAGTCTATACGACATCATTGAAATGTATAGTTACCTACTATTTTTACGACAATTTTACAATGCTTTAATACCATCGACGTTCATTCTTACATTATTATAAATTCTATCCGCGATACAATTATACATACATACATACATCGATCCACATTGAACAAATCGTCTTAATATTATCGTGTGAAGCAGGCTTGATCTAACCCGAGCAATAGCCTGAGCAGCAAGAAATGGGCTTCGAGGTGTGTGTGTGTGTGTGTCAGTGGGGGTGGATTGTGTATACTTTCGCTCTTGGAACGGCGTGGCATCTCGCGTATCCTCAGTAGTAGTAGTAGTAGTAGTAGTAGTAGAAGAGTACTCTGACCTACGTTCTAGTAGTGCGCATGTGCGATGACCCGGTCGCACGCCGCGGCTACTGACCTGAATAGTACTCCAAGTCCAGCTATGCAACCCAAACACAGGTGCATTGATTTATCTGCCCGTTGGGGCGTGGGAGGGGGGGGGGAGGCAAAGGGTTGGCAAACCTACTTTATTATTATGGTAAGTTTCAAGGTTTTTGGTGGAGGGAGGTTTATCAAACGAAAGTTATAGGTATACCTATGTATATTATTATAAAATATATAGGTACTAACGGTCATATTCTAGTTAAAATGTCTTTTTACTACTAGTAGACAACATGTGTTTCTCTGTAGTCAAAGTAAGGTTTTTAAGGTTTGCCAATAAAAATTACAAACCCATAAAACTTTAGAAGTCACTAATGCTTTAAGGGCGAATATCAATAATACTAAATACTATTTAGTACTTAATTGGTGCATTATTAAAAATGTTCGCTATTACCTACTTGTAAATTAAATTAATTATTAGTTGAGAAAGTTCATTGCTTTATCCAAGCTATACTTAATATGAAATTGTATTGATCCAAGGCGGCTAAGAAAGCTTGAAGAAGCAGGGCCATGATAATGTAACCGTGTTGCTTTCAAATGGAACGCCAACCTTTCGCGTACATATAAGCGTATCGCTAGCAAATAATAGTAATAACGACGAAATATATATACTATATACCTAGTATAAGCACAGTGTGTGTGCTTTATTTTATTTCGCTGGTGTAAACGTACTGTGGCCAGCCACCTGCTCCACTTAATAAATCCTCGGGGCTAAAAGAGAAAAGCTCGGCGTGCGCGCGCGAATACTTGAGCTTTCGGTGCAACGATAACCTAACCTCATTTCCACCGGCGAAACGAGTTCAAGGGAGTGCAGTCTCACTTTTCCCTGCTTTTCCAACCGCTCGCTCTTCCGTACCACTTTCCCCTCTATTCTTTATTATTATTATTATTATACTTTATTGTTGACATATACCGTCGTGGCTCGTGGTTTTCTAATTAGCTTTCATCGCTTGAGGTTTTTTTTTCATTTTCATTTCTTATTTGCAAATAATTTCCTTGATTTTATTATCCACCGTTCAGTAGGTGTAATAATTTCCCCCCTTTTTTTAATGACGTACTATACTTATTGGTTAATTCTTAAGAAGTTGTGATGACCTTGAATAAACGGAACAAGTGAAGAGTGTTTTCAATGTTTGGCGACACTTTTCTAAATGGTTCGTAATTGTAGTCGACAAGCTTTTATATATACGTTGCCAAAATATACCGCTGTCTTGTTCGTCCTTTTTCGCCGCATCCAAGACGCAAAAGCAACAGTGATGTCGTTTTATCAACAGCACCATTAGTAGGTAGGTACTGTAACTGCGAACGTGTCGAAAACTTCAAGTATTTATTGGGTTCCTTTTAAGAAAGTAACAAACTCCTGCTTGAAGGTCAAACGGACCACTATATAAAGGATTTAACAGTCAAGTATGTACCTACTATTTATTTGCTACATACAAAATTAGTATTTTACTTGTTCATATATTTACGTTCAACTAACAAGGAAACAAAAAATAATATTTACCAAGATATTTTCTTTTTTCCAAGCGGAATAATGTAAAAATAAGGAAACCTTACTAAAAATGATAAAATATTCATCAACTTCCCTCTGATGAATTGTTCGAAATTACACAAAGTGACCTCATTTTACCTTTAGCCCTTTCTGTACGTGTTTTATGAAAAATAAATCACGTGACCTAATTTCCTATTAAAATGTGTATGGCTTTTATTTATTATTTATACTATACATTGATGGCACAAATGCATAATATTTCTAAATAGCTGTTACGTATTATACCTAGTATGTATGTATGTATATAGGTAAAGTATTAAAAAGTACCTACCTGATGGCTGGTACGGCGTGTCACCTGGGGTCACTTGAGGCAGGGGTAGCTTCAGCAGGAGTGAGTATATCGACCCCAGATGCACTATAGGCCGGAGTAGTCGAGGTGACCGGGTCACCGTACCTGGCTGACCTACTTCGCTCGCACACGGTGCCCTGATTATTAAATATTTAAACGCAAGACGAGCTGCACTATTATACCGTCGTGGTTTATTTTACTCAACTGCTTGCACTGCCTGGGACATTTGTTTATGTTTTTAGCCAAATGTCAATAAATTTAGCGCCATGCATTATGATTTATGTACTTAACCTTAGCAGCTACTTTGTCTGAGCGTTTATGCTAATATTTCCTTTAGTTAATACTGTGATTCATCTTTTATAATTTTATCCTCACTGCGGAATTATTTACTAGATGTCTGTGTCTGTTTAGTAATACACTTCATTTGGTTTCACTATTTATATTGATAGTTAATGTAAAACCAAACAAAGACTAATAAAATTCATATATTTTAGCAAGTTGCAACACCAACAATGAACGATTATGTATGTATGTATGTGTTTAGATAAAGTTAGGTAGACGTAGGGTGTGTCTCTATTGAGGTCTTCTTAGAGTAGTTGCTTAATTGAATATGCTACCAACATTTAACTAATTTTGGATACATGTCTATCTATCAGAATAATGTAATTTACACACTCTATGTGTAACAGAATTCAACCAGCCAGCATATATGTACGTATGTGTGTATGTATGTTTACAAAATATTAAACAGCTTTATAAACAAATTTATATTTTGTGTGTGTGTGTGTACAAATAATCAATTTACAATCATTACAAAAAAATTGTTTCCTGCTAATGTGTGTACGAAATTGAACGTATATTTAGAGAGCCCAAAGATATTTTAACTTTAAGACAAATCACGTCATTTCCCATCAAAATGGAATTCCATCAATAAAACATACATACGTAAAGATTGTAGCTTAAATATTAATAATTTATTGATTCGTTTAAATAAATTTTCAACTGGTTCATCTCGTAGGTAGGTAATCATTCGTAAGGAAGGTAAAGGTATAAACTAGGTCAAACCTAACTGTTTCACGTAAATCAATCTGTGATAGGTAGGTATATTTCGCCGCGCCGTCGCGCTTAGGTATATAATTTCAATTTTTTGTAAATTTTACATTATTCTTAAATTTGGATACCTACTATTCGCTTATATTTAAGAAAACTGTTGTTTTATTATTGTTTAACATTTTTTCACAATTTATATCACAGTTATAAATTTATGTTTATGTGGGGAAAAAAAGATACATATTAAGATAATTACGAAATAAAACAATTTTGAAGGGAATGTTAAGGCTACTTAGTATTTATGTCTCCTTCAACTTTGAATCCGCTAGAAAAAAAGTTTTAACGATCGCCTGCAAAAGTTTCCCCAGAAAACAAAAATAAAAACTTTATCATTTGAATTTTTAATTAGGAAAATGACATTTGTTGAAATTTAGTTCATTTTTTTTATTCATTTCGTCTTTCTTTGTAATACAGTGTACAACTAGAGTTATTTAAAGTCAAGTCGACGCGTAATAAACAAATGCAGAAGTGAATCCATAAGTTTAGGGAACAAGAAACTTGGAAATGAATTACTTGGAACTGGAATTGTATTTTAATGAAATTCGTAACAATGTTGTTCATCAGCTGCTGCTAGCGGCGCAGCGGTTTCACTTCATTTAGAAGGGGGCCATATGTTTATTTGTTACATACTTATGTACATAATCTTGGGAACGGAAATATGTTTTAGTATGAAAAACGATGCAAATATGAAATATAACTAGATGATGTCTCGGCAATGTATACAAGCGTCATTTATTGTACATACGTATGCACATACATACATATACGGTAGGCGCATTTGTAAATGATTGGATTATTAAAAGCTTTGACGGCATATCAAACGTCGACTGCCCGGAATATTCCGGCAGCGGTACAGGTAACCAGTAAACCAGGGCAAAAGTTCACTGGCGAGTTCTCCCACGCCACCCAAACTTTTTCCAGTTCAGATTATCGACTTGGGAATAGATAACATATACACCGCCGACTACTACTACTGCCGCGTTTAATAAAATAACAAGATATTTATTCGTTTGTACGTCGCGTCGCCTTCTTTTTGCTCGTGTTTAATTACCCTGAACAGGATTTTGTCTTATCACTTTTTAACTTTCTTCAGACTTTTAAATCTACTCTGATGCGCGAAAACAGCTAAATAACTACATCCCTAATTGTAAAACATCTTTTATTTAATATAATTTGGATCCCGTATTAATTATATAAAATGATTGAAATAAATTTAATTCTTGGAATTTCTCAAACGAAATTTGCTTCTGTGGATGTCAGTTACGCAGAGTGACACATATTTAATTACCTTTTAAGACAAAATAAGTGATTACATTTAATAAACAACCCCAACAACGTTTTATATACCTAGGTAGACAAGAAAATTATTATTATTATTTATAGTACAAGTGTAATTCAATTAATTATTAACCGAATCAATACTTTGGCCTTATAGAAAATTGAATCGGAGCTTTTTTTTTAAAATGCTAATTGAAAACTAATTTTATGAAAATTGAAAAAAAAAAACTTGAGCAAATTTGATTATTTTCTCGATGCCGGAAATAATTATGGCTTATAAAATTTTATTTTTCACAGCGTACATTTCACTTGAATGCGTAGGCGCGAAAGAAATTAATTCTATCGGATGCAAAATTAGCAACGACAACATTTCCGGTTTCCGGAATTTCGTTGCGGTTAGAATTTTTGCATTGGTAAATTGAAAAACAAGTACCAAACAATTGTTTATGCTTAGTAAAAACATAAATGTAATTCTAAATAAAAAGCACAGTGACACTTGATATGAACAGTGAAACTCCAAACAAAGCTTTGTCTTACGAGCTATACGTACGACTTTCCAAGTCGTACGTATACCCACTAGTCGCTAGAGATTAATTCCAACATTCTCAAGTGTAATACACGGGGTTCTCGATCTCGATCAATTTTAACTCCTTGAACCTTCCAATCTCTGGTGATTCATCTTCGACGCCTGATCTAGAAGGGCACAATAGCGTCCCAAGGTCACGGGCGTCGAAGCCGAGTATCAATCTTTCGTCTTGTGCGACTTGCTCAGCTCTGTCACCTTCTGACTACCACCTCCCAGAAGAGGATATTATATAGTGGAACGACTTTTACAAGTAGATAGGTAGGTAGTTGGCGCTTCACAACTACCATTTTGTGGTAGTGAAATTCATTACATAATAATACTATTCGTTACTATATTTTGTAGATAATTGTTTTATGTTTGTAACGAAATATCTCCACAGTAATTATTCAGTCATTTCTATGAATGTTTCAAAAATAGAATTATATGCTTCAATTCAACAAAAGCACAATCCGAAGAGTAGATAGATACCGTAGAAAGAGGTTGGGTGGCGGGTAAACAATGATGGTAATGTGTCTCGATGGTATTGCTTGTCTATCGATTACCCCTAAAGCAATAAATACGGCACACTAATCTATTTGATAGTATGTACTCGTATGTACATACATACCACACCGCTATATGCTACGTATCATCATCACTCAACCAATAATCTGTATGTATACCATCATATTTCTCAATTTAAAATCACGGATAGAGGAGGGAGGGGCACTGTTGGAATCAAAATGCAAATAGTTTTTGTTGTTGTTATCGAGTTGCACATGCGTATTCGCCATAGTCAAGCATTTTAACTTGCGATGAAAAGTTTCTCAATACGTTTTCGATTGTGTTATTCCGATGTGATTCGACGCACGTTTTCGAGCAATATTCTACTTATTTCTATGGCTGTCTTTTTACTTTCTTCTATACCCATGGAAAATGTGTGCGTATAAAGGTGTTGGAATGCATGTGGTTTTGAAAGGATATTAGAAGATGGTTCATTGTCAGAAATTCATTATTAGAATTTTCACACAGCGTAGTTCAAGGCCATACGAGTTACTACCTATATTATTTATCCATCAATACAGACAATTAATTACTTATGACTTTCATTGCTGTGTTGACCCTTGACTTTCAGACATTGTTGACAGATCTTTAATATCATCAGTTCAATTTATTATCAAAGATAGCGTCTACAGCACATAATATCTGTATATATGTATATATATATATACTTATTCCTAATTTAATATTCTTCTCAAGAAATAGCAATGTGATGCTGTCTCGGCAGACTACATTCAGAAAAGGTCAAAAATCTTAAGTTTACCTCATAAATAATATTTCCGAATTTGACCAATATTTATTTTCAATGGCAAAGGAAAGATATTTCATTTCGTGGAGGCAAAACTTGTCTACGCTTCCTACGTGTAGAAAATTATTACAAACTCAAGCAGAACGGAAGTCCTTTATGTGTGCCGGGTTCAGTCCCTTTCCGTCGAAAGAATATTTTGGGTCCTGTTGCAGCCTGATATATGTATAGCTCACACAGTACCTGTCGTCATTTTTCATTCATATTTACAACTATGTTTGTTTGACACGACCGACTGCGGATTACCACGGCGACGTGTCGATTTATTATTCGATTGCTGAAAAATGCAATGAAAGACTACTAAAAGAATACTGGCCCCGTGTAAACGAATGTAATTCAGATGGATTACATGATGCGCACATTACGTAGCTAGCTAGCCATAGCGTACTTTGTGACTTGATTAGAAACTTTTGTGTATGACCAAGTGAATGCGTTCCGCTGAAGCAATCAATACTCCTTCAACTTGTTCACTTATCACTTATAAACTGTTATCTTCCTTTAATGAGGATAGAATTCAATGATTCAAGATGTTTTTCTTATCTTAAACTTCGTCTAGTGATTTTGCCAACGAATATTCACTGTAAGTAGGTACTTAAATGATTTTGTGATTATGTTTGTCAAGTTGTAATTATTTTAATTTAAAAGGAAATTGGAATTGGATTTACTTTTCCATGTATGTACTCGTATGTACCTAATTAACTATAAATGTAGGTAGTAGTTGAATGTTGAATAAGCTAATTAGAAAATTTGCTGTAGGTGGTTTAGAAAAGTAGAAACTGTTGGATTGAATCACGTAGGGCGTTTGTTGGACGTTACGGCGGGCGACGCGACGCCATGTGACGTAAGTGGTGTGACATAAAACAAGATTTCTGTGCGCAAAAGAGTAGGTGCTTGATGGCGTGGTAGTCCGGTAGAACGGCACGTACTACATACAACAGCAGTGTATGTAGGTATTCGCATTCTTTGCGTTGTCGTTTTCAGGATTTCAGTGAACGTGCATTCATGACATTGCCGAGCCATTTAGCGACGCTAGACGACGCCGGCCGGCAAACGAATCTGTTTTGCCATTTCTTTTGTATATGATAATCCGTTGCTTCTACTATACGTGTCGTTAGGAATTATCTGTGCATGAATTTTCACTCAAAATTAATATCACCCAACTAATTCCGAAACGTACACCTACATTGTTATTGTAGGCAATAAGAATATGTTAAGTTGTTGCCAGAAGCGCAATTTGATTATATTCTAAAAGCCCAGGTGTTCGTTTTCCGAGAAACTTAAGGAAGATATTAAATTTACAAATTTTTCCAATTTAATTGGAGCGAGAATTTAACTTGCAGATACAAATGCCATCGTCAAACTTTATTTTATAATTAAAAGGAAGGCTTTATAAATTTACTGCATAAATACACTTTTTGGTACGGACTATATTCGTACTGTGGTTATTTCGGAAATATAATTCATGTGACCAATGTTCCACGTCATCAGACTGTAATTTTATATGTGATCATTGGCAACCGCTTAGATTTACGAGACACATAATTCACCCACTAATATATATATATATATATATATATATATATATATAGTAGTTCAATAACCTGCTACTATCCCCGAGGGAGAACTATGCGATCTTCTACTGCGATTTTAAAATAATCATTTTCTACTTTCTTATAGTACGTATGTATTAGATAGGTATAATTTGTTTAGATAGTATTAAAAAATAAAAAAAGTTTTAAGTTCATTTGAAAACTAAAATTAACAAAATGTATTGTGTGCGCGTGCACTTACAATTAAAAGTATAGCTGGCTGTTTACAGTCTACCTCGTTCCATTATTTAATTAAACAAGAAATAAAAATATAACAAACACATAAGAATCTCGGTGCCTATCACTAGTTAAATGATATTTTTTCAAACTTATATATATTTAATTGTAAACAATCGTTGCCTAACCGGACCGGACCGGACCGGACCAGTATAAACCTTTCACAAAACATATCCAAATTGAAAATGCTGCAGTGTATTTTAGTTCTTTCGGGTGCATGTTGTGTAGTGGTGTTCTATCATTTACCTTCAATTTTTATCTATTTTATACAAATGCAATGGTTTTTAAAATTTAAAAGTATCATTAGATTACACACAACAATCAAAGTGCTTTAAGAAGAAAATCTGTGAGTATTTTTTTTTTATTATCCCGTATGTGCTATCTTTATATTTCCCAGTTTAACATTTCTTTCTGTATTTATTATTGATTATATGTATATTACGTATGTATGTACCATCTGATTCGTAAACAAGTGATTTTCTTTTTAATATTTCCGTCAGTGTTTATCAATTTGTGAAATATTCCAATTAAAATTCAATTTGTATCCCAGCGGATAAAAATATAATCCATCCATGATTGTATTCTAAAGTGATTTTTACTTTCTTATACGAATGTATATACCTAAGGAAGTATTGTAATCAAGTAAATATATAATAAAATACTTTAATTTATAATAATTTACAACAAATATAGCGTAGGTAGGTTTTGACCATATATATGTAAATGTATATACCATCCGATTCGTAAATAAGTGATCTATTTAAATTGTACGCTCGGGGTTTATATTTATGTATGTATACATATAAATGCATGGAAATATA
>JADQWA010000289.1:96495-213558 GCA_018344505.1 Nebria ingens riversi | reverse complement strand
CACACAAGAATGTTCTTCTTATGTAAATTCGACTATACATATAAATTGTTTAATGAAATTAAGAATTGATTTAGTGTTTATCATCAAATGATGTTATCTAAAAAGCAATCAGTGTTGATACACACTGTAACAAATGAAATGTCGAAGTAAATGGAACAAGTGAAAAAAGGCGTGGTCCGTTGTTGACTGACAATTGACCGGTACGGCTCTGACCGCATTTGAATCGGAGCAACAAAAAAGCCGTAGCAACCGCCCACGCAATTGGCGATGATTAATTTCGGATAGTTGGACATCGAACAGCACTTAATTAGCGATGAAAAGCAAATGGTCCTCTTCCGGGATAGGTAAGCATCAAATACCTTTCGTACCTTACCTATATAGTAACATGTGTTTCCGTGATTTCGACGACCTGTTTTTGCTAGGCAACCGACCTCAGATCCGCCTCGTCTCGCATTTGCATTTTGAATATTGCACACATTGTTACTGAACCTACTTTTATGTATGTATATATGTATGTATGTAGTAGGCTTTAGAGTTTTTTGATTTAGAATCACTTCGACACACACACACACACACACATATACGTGTATGTATGTATGTATGTATGTATGTATGTACACATTTTACAGA
Source organism: Nebria ingens riversi (assembly GCA_018344505.1). NCBI lineage: Eukaryota > Metazoa > Arthropoda > Insecta > Coleoptera > Carabidae > Nebria > Nebria ingens. Next base: position 212,928 of record JADQWA010000289.1, on the reverse strand, counting down.
CGCTTTTATTTTTTTTGGTGTACACATTTATTTTAGACATTTTTAAAAAGATTTTACCTAAAGAAGATGATAAAATAGTCTATAGAATAATGTCAGAAGGTAGATAAAGCGTAGATCCCAAATGGATAGGCAGATAAATAGCGTATAGAATAAAAAGTTTCTTCTTAAAGTAGAAGAGACGCAAAGGGAAACATTCACGGATTCCACATGAAGGGTTCACGCGCGACTTTGCGCTCACTAAGAACAATTGAATGAGTACGTACGTGATGACCGTGTGCGGCACGTACGACAGGCTCTTCTTCTTCTTCCTTCTCCTTCATCCTCTTTCTCTAACACTTGTGTCTGCACTCTTACAGGATACGTGTTCACACCAAAACGTTCCTCAATACAGATATACAACACACAACCGTTCATGTCGTACACTTCAATAAAATCAACACATTGTCTTGTAAACTATCAAATCGACGATTTATTCGTCCGAAACTACCAATTTTCGTTTCAAAAAATAAAATATATCTATTTGGCATTATAACTAATTTAACCATATGTCTACCACAGATTTAATTACGCGCACTTTATATTAGTATAAATACAAAATTATATGTACATACCTAGTAACAAAAATGAAATAAAATTAAAGCTATTTCTGTGCATGTTGAAGCTAACATAATTTTATTTGCGCTTCGCGTTGCAGAAATATGATATTTTATCCGTCTAATTTATTTCATATAGGCACCTACCTTACCGTCCTCGCCCTACTACGGTAACGCTGGGGTGCATATTTAATTTGTTATATGATAGGTGTCTGTGTTTATTATATCATTTGACTAATACATATTAAATGCATAAACTATAATAATAATAATAATAATAATAAAATAATTGTACAATAAAAGTGTTTAATTTCAATTTAAATGTTACATAATGGTATCAGGTAATACTGAAGACAAACAAATCCTGGATTTGTTAATCAAATCGTCAGTAGAATTTCCATGTATTTCTTGCAGGACACCAACCTCCCTGTAAAATTCCAACACTGGCCTCCTCTCCCCCTCATGCTCCATGATTTCGTCCTTAATTTCCTCCGAGGACAAGTCCTCTTCGCGCACCAACTCCTCGCTGGTGACATCATCCTTGCCGCCACGTTTCGGCGGATTGAACTCCATGCTGTAGATGCGACCGCTCGCCGGATGAATGAAACGGACTTTGTTGCACTGCGACACCAACAAGTTCATTGGCAGCCGCAGATTCATGACGATGTGACACTTTTGTGCGTTCCACAGTTGTTCTGCTTCCGGTTTGGTGCGCGGGAAACCGTCGAGCAGCCACGAGCGGCAGAGGTTCTTGTTCAATTCCTGGAAGATGACCGGAGCAATGTCGATACCTTTTTGCCGGACTAGTTCGTTGCTGGAGATGAGTTTCAATTTGAATAGCTCGGCGATTTTGCGCGCAATCAACTCCTGTTTGTAAAGCGGTGGTGATAACAGGATGGATTTGAATAACTGAGATGTCGATTTGATCATCATTAGGGCGAATTTTTTTTTTTATGACACTTTAAACGTTCAAAATAATATTGATTAACGACAGTTGATGTGCTTTTGTCATCCGACTATTTGCATTCTTTGATTTTTTTTTCATTTATTTAATTTATTATTGCATCATTATATGTAGTAGGTAAGTGATGCAACGCAATATAATGCATTTACAATAGTAATGAATGTCCTTTATAACGGTGCCATTTGAATCAAGTGCTATTCTAATATTTACTAACCAAACCAAACCCAAACCAAACCAACACACACATAAACTCATCTTCTGTAATATTATTTTACTAGGAAATTGTTTATGAAATTCAAACAAATTGAAGTCAGTGCATATTTAAAATAAATTGTCTAAAATTATGCTTGACTGAACGGCTTAATTAACGTATACATTTATATATATATATATATATATATATATATATATATATATATATATATATATATATATATATATATAATTATAAGAGAAAATAGGTACCAGAGTAAAATAACGCGCAATACACACTTACTTACACACACACACACACATGATGATGGCAATTTTCTTTATTTTGTTTTGCCTGATAATCTTAACCCCCTTACGTTAGTAATTAAATCCAGTACAAAATTAATAGAACGTCTTTGCCAATTTACTAAACGAAACACCAATCAGCATACTATTAATTACTCTAGAAGATACACACACACACACACAGAGAGAGAGAGAGAAAATTAACTATATGCACCACATAACAACAAAAGCACCTCAAGGCTATGTATTCACAGCATTAGAGGTGTCATTTAGAAGATCACGTGTATAATTACAATAAAACATCGGCCCTAAACTTTCTTTTACGTAGTCAGTATATTTTGATTTGATAGTATATAAATAAAAATATAAAATGTTTAAATTTAAAAGAAATATTTTCATTCAATATGTCCAGTAAAATTGTGGTAAAGTTAGATTATTGTCAGATTTCTAAAAAAACATATGTATTTTAGATTTAAAATGTTCGATTCTATAGTAATATACAGAAAATATAATTATTCATTACACATTATTAAAAATTATTATGGCTGGACATTTTTTAGTTTTCAAATGAACTTTAACCTTACAAAATATTTTCATATAATATTCTAAATTATGTACTAACCTTTGTAACGTTTTTTCACTAAACTTATTTGTGATACTTACAATAAATGTTAAATGTCAAAATACTTGAATATTTAAAACAATTGACATGCATAGTAGATGCGATTTATTATATATAATTTCCCATACCTACGTAACTATGGCAATATCAATAAGATAAGATCTAATAACTGGTACACTTTTTGACGAAATGTTTCAAACAAAATTTGTGCAGAATACTAATATCTTTCAATGTTATTCTAACTATTTTTACTGCAAGTATGCCGTTTCGGAGATATTGCAGAAATTGCAAAAAAAGTCTTAAGTAAACATGCACTTCCGGTTTGAATATGCTTTTCAAAAATAGAAAGTTTTCCTCTCAGGCATATACAAATCTTAAGTTTAAAGTTTCATAATTTTATCTTTAACGGTGTAGGCTGTAGAGCGCATACATACTCACAGACACACACACAGACACACACACAGCCACACACAGACGTCATTCCAAAAATAGTCAGACTCGATTCAGGGAAGATCAAAAGGTGTATTTCCGTTGCAATTTCGAGTTTTTACTTTCTTTTACGAAAATATAAGTAAGTATTGTAATTTTTCGAAATTTTAACGGAAATACATCTTTTGACCTTCCCTGAATCGAGTCTGACTATTTTTGGAATGACGTCTGTGTGTGTGTGTGTGAAGATAAAATTATGAAACTTAAACTTAAGATTTGTATATGCCTGGGAGGAAAACCTTCTATTTTTGAAAAGCATATTTCAAACCGGAAGTGCATGTTTAATTGAGTCTTTTTTTGCAATTTCTGCAATATCTCCGAAACGGCTGTACTTGCAATAAATATAGTTAAATAAACATTCAAAGATATTAGTATTCTGCACAACTTTTGTTTGAAACATTTCTTCAATTAGTGTACCAGTTACAAGATCTTATCTTATGATATTGCCATAGTTACGTAGGTATGGGAAATTATATATAATAAATCGCATCTACTATGCATGTCAATTGTTTTAAATATTCAAATATTTTGACATTTAACATTTATTGTTAGTGTTACAAATTAATTTAGTGAGAAAACGTTTACAAAGGTTAGTAAATAATTAAAAATATTATATATAAATATAAATGTCCGGCCATAATAATTTTTAATAATGTGTAATGAATAATTATATTTTCTGTATATTACTATAGAATCGAACATTTTAAATCTAAAATACATATGTTTTTTTAGAAATCTGACAATAATCTAACTTACCACAATTTTACTGGACATAATGAATGAAAATATTTTCTTTTAAATTTAAACATTTTATTTTTAAATTTATATACTATCAAATCAAAATATGATGACTATGTAAAAGAAAGTTTAGGGCCAATACATGGCCGATGTTTTTTTTTTCGTGATTAGAATACTTATTACTTCGTAAAAGAAAATAAAAACAACAACATAGCATCAATTTGAGCGTGTGAATATTGTATACATACCATCAAGTGTGCTTTTGATGATATGAACCCTGGCACACAGTCGCGACACCACAAAAGGATATGTTTCTTTCTTTATAGAAACATGTTCAATTTAAAGATATAAAAAGGCAGCGCGGACAAAAAGCGCTATTGATTGCGCGTAAGCGGCGACCGACCCGGTGTCCAGCAGATATGATGATACTTGTTGGTTGTAGGGGTGTTTGATACTGGGTGCTTCACACCATTCTTTTGCTTAGCGACATCATTGCATTGCATAGGCGTATTGTTACGAATATCTTTGGTACCTACTTCACCTCACCAAAGATATATACTCTCTGAGGGATTTACTCAATTGCATAGAAAGGGTACGCCACTGTAAAACATCACTCAAGAAAATGGAAACATTCTTGTTTGTAATGAATGTAGGTACTACATACATACATACGAGTACATACGTATAGTATATGCACATAACCACGTAACTAGATATGAGTCAAGTAGTGTGCTTATATATTTTATTCCTCTGTCTTTGCGTGCCCCACTTTTTATTACGTTCTTAGATTTGCTAACAACGCTTACAAATAGTATTGCAAGACACAATCGTAACAGTATTTACCGTCTAGACTTACGAAACGCTGGCCTAAAGTTCAGAACTAAAATAACTAATAAGGAAATAAGCTGTGACGCCCCTGACCATGGAAAGTTGACAATTCCATCTAAATTAGCAAATGCAAGATTGAAATCCATTTCTTTCGTATATCTTAACATTAATTAGTTGGCAAAAGTATCTCCACTTGTAATGACATTATCAACTTTTGTGCTTTTGTGCTTTTGTGCACTAGTCACCGCATAGTGCAACTAAAACAGCTTCAATTTATTACTGATTACTTTTGTGCATTTTAATCAAACTCTTATATTTATTATGTAATACTATATAACGTGAATAGTATTTATTATAACGTATGATGATCCAATATCCATTGTTCTGGTTGCATAACAAAGCTTTTCCAAAAGGGAAAAATAATTTTTCGAAACTATATTTGCGATTTGAATATTTGTCGGTTTGGAATAGTAACAATTCGTCAAATAGTGAATTGTTTTATTGTGGCTGGGACAGCGAATAACAATAAAAAAAAAGTAACAACATGACCGTAAACAGTCCATAAAATATCCAACAATAGAGTGAACAAAATGGCCACATTGTCCATGCATCATATCGATTTCTGTGTAATTCTATGCCAGCGACTTTCATTATTATTTTATTGGACCAACTTTTGTTCAACTTTGAGCAACTGTTGTAAAATGAAATTCAGTTAGTCAGTCATTCACTCAGTCTTCTTCTTCTTCTTCTTGTAAATTAACTGTCCATGGCAAGGGGTTAAGTACCGTCTTCCTAAGTTTGCTCCAGACGTCTATAAACGTTCAACAATTATTTTGTTTTCGGAAATAAACGTCACTAAAGTGTTCGTGGTCTTTATTCGTTAAAATTGTAGTACTTTTATCTGACAAAAAGAAAAGAAAAACATGTGATATGTATATATATATATATATGTTTGGAACCCCCCCCCCCCCCCCCCCCCCCCCCACCAATTTCTCGAAACGCAATTCGCGACAAAGTTGACACGTATAAAAATGGCTGCAAAACCATTTAACAAAATATGCAAATAGACTTTGACAATTTCTTCATAATAATATTACACATCTAAAGCCCGCCGTCGCAATAGTGCGGGCCATGTTGAAAGTTTTCGGACAGAATTTCGTGTGTTTTTTTTTTGTTGTGCCTTCGAGAGAACGTAGTAACGTTTCTTTTTTATTCTTAGCCCCCTAACTCTCGCATTTCGTCGGCTAACCGTTGTTTTGTTGGGGGAAACAAGGAAGACGAAGAAGAAGAAGAAGAGATATTTGCATTTTTATGTGAATTACTTTTTCGTCCACACAGTTACGAAGAATTGATCAAAGCCCATTTTATAGAGGCATCAAAAGTTGCAAAAATCACGACTATGATTATGACTGTTTATGTTTGAAATGATTTTTTGTCAACTTCAAGTCGCTCAAAAGTTAAAACTAATCAAATAAGTTGCTGGATTTAAACCTAAAGTGTACTTTAGTATGTATGACCGTATATACTACCTATGTATGTATGTACATACATACACTCTGCACAAGTATAAATAAAATGAAAGAATTTAGAAATTTAAATTGCTGCGAAGCTGGCGTAAGACGTAATATTAGTTTACGGCATAGTCGTGATTATAATACATATGTATATTCTATGTGCATACATACATACATACATACGCGGTGTATGGCACTAAATATGCGAAACTTGTTCCAATATAAAGTGTAGTAAATATTTTTATAATAAATTTATTTATTTTTCTATGGTTATTGTTGAAACATACACATGATGCATATATGCACATGTCTAGCTGCATTTTAATATAGTTTTACATAGGATCACATCGATAAATATTACTTAGAAATTAAAATTTGTAATAAAAACACTCGTTTAGTTTCAAAAAATTTGTTTAATGTTAATACGTATTTCGGCTTCTTAGGCCATCATCAGAACATATACGTATATGTTCTGATGATGGCCTAAGAAGCCGAAATACGTATTAACATAAAACAAATTTTTTGAAACTAAACGAGTGTCTTTATTACAAATTTTATTAAAATGTTTCAACGAGTGCCAGCAGCAAGTTCTATTAATTTTACTTAGAAATTAATTTAAGTATTTGGTATTCCTCAACTGTGTACCTATTATAACAATGCAGAGTGTATGTATGTATGTATGTACGTCTGTATGTGTGTATATATATGTATATTGAGTACATAATCGACAAAGGGTATAATAGATTGAGATGGACCCACCCCCGAAATGCCAGCAGGCAGTCAGCGCGGTCTTGGGGACTTTGCTATAGCAGTTTAACATTCATGCAATATTCACCCACCACCAGAGTCAATAATGAAATATTAAACACTTCAAATGCAAGAAGCAAGTCTCTCTGGACATTGTGGCTTGTTTCAAATTTTAATGCCTGTCAAACAGTCTATAGCTAATACATATATCGAATATTGGGAATTTAATATATTTCTTTTTCAACTTATATATCAATGCATTATATATATATATATATATATATATATATATATATATATATATATATATATATATATACATATATATATATATATATATATATATATATATATATATATATATATATATATATATATATATATATATATATATATATATATATATATATATATATATATATTATATATATATATATATATATATATATATATATATATACCCCGTTTAATTTCATTCAAATTGATTTTTAGTTATAATTTATGATTAGACAAAAAAAGGTATTAATTTAGTTTTTATCTGTAGATATAAACGAAAGATTTGCATAAAAAGTATTAAAAATAAAGTATCAAGCCATAAAGCATAAAAACTCGCGAAAACACAGTTCACAATAGGCAATTTTACGATTTTTAATTATCATAAACAATTTATGTGCTTTTATAGCATTTGTTGCCTTTTTTATAAACATATAAAAATTTTAATGTTGTCGTCGACAGATACATTTTTTATTAAGCTAAACAATCTTAAAACTTTTTTTTTTCGTTTTCGTACATGGACATTTTTAATAATTAATTACCTACACCAAGAGGACATTTCATAGTTATTATCCATACTAGTTGAATTATACTTTAAATATTAGATTTTACCTAATTTTGTACTTGTGAAAATATTTTTAATTAGTTGTTAAAAAAAAAAAATGATTTATTTAATTTAGACCAAGATAACGTTAACGTATAATCAAAATATCGTTAAGGTAGTTAGCGATATTGATATTGATTCTAGAATGAATGATGCATAAGTTGTAATGAATTTTATATTTCTGTATGTATGTACAATTAATAAAAACAAATGTTAAAATATGTGTTAATTTGAAATTTGAATATGAATTCAAAGAAAGAAAGAAAGAAAGAAAGTGTATAGTGCAGTCGAGAGCGTTTTCGTCAGTTTTGGTTGATTTCTTTTGTTCCAAGTCACAAAGGCTTATTCAGCATACTAGATCCAATTGTCGTCTTTGAAATGGCGGATTTGATTAGTCGGATCTACTATATTATACTAATTTCAAAGGACCATTCGTAGTTCGTTTAACATTTAGTACCTATATTCAGTTGAATAGCTGAGTAGATATTTGTACCAAAATTGACTTTCATAAAAGATATTTGCCGCTCTTTTAACCTTTGAGTTATCTTTTTTTGCTAGATATCTATCAATGCTGCGTACATACATACGTATATATGTATATATATATTTCACTGATTTTAGCGAGCGACAATCAATTTCGTAATCAATTGGTTCACATATGACGTATTTACGGCATCGCGTCATCATTTCGCGGCACACTGCGTTTTATTCGCTTTAATATGTGGACACTTCATGTGACCAATAAACAACGCGCATTTATCGTCAGCGTCGTTTCTTTTTCATTATATTCGGACCGCAACTTAATACAAGATAAAACATATCTTTTGCACGACTCTGTCAACGTTTCGTCAGTGTAGATTAAATTTCGAGATAAATAAAACAAAAAATGTGCTTCGAAAAAGCTGACCCTTGAAGTGATATCACGACAGGAATCTGGACAGGCAATTTTGCCAAGTCGTGCAACCAAAAAAAAAAATCAAATAGAATCCGGTTCAAATAAATCATTTCATTCATATAATATGATGCGGTTTTAGAACAATTTTAATAGCTATGTTTATATTGAAATCTAAAGCTGACTTTATAAACTATTTTATATATGTATATTCGAGTGATTCCCCTTTTGATACACACACACACACATACACTTATAGCAGCCATGGATATCCGGCAAATGTATAAGAAACTGTGTATTCGTTGTTTGTTTTGTAAGTGGGGTGAGGGTAACGTTTCCGAAAAAGCGAAACATATATCAGTGCTTATTGCTAATAAATGTCAAATGATGTATATTGATGTATTTTGGACTAGTGGTGGCGGGGTGCGGGGGCAGGTGGATGCCGGGGAACCCTCGCTACATTAGTATAATATTAAGATATATTATTGGTATTTCTAAGGAATTTTATTTAGTCTCTCGCTGCAGATTTCTATAGATAATATCAGTAGAAGAAGACAAACAGTCCCTTCAGGCTTTAGGGGATGTTTTAATACACTTATACTAGCGGATTGCTTGACAGATTTTATTGAGTGCGAATTAAATGTCTATTTGTGAATCGTTATTTTCAAATAATATGAACGAATAAATCAATTTATAATCATTCAATTTTAGAAACTAATACTTAATCATCGATAATCGATCTTTCCACTCACTACTATAAATACAGAAAGCATAGTTTATATATTACAAAGGCATATTTTCCTATGTGTGTGTGCTGCATACCATTATTATATCCTCGCAAAGGGATCGACAAACAGGTATACCAACCTTTATCGACAATAATCACTATATATATATACTGCTTCTCTCTCTGTTTCGTCCCTATGCAGCATCTCGATATTTGAATAGATAAATCTACCCTTGTTACCCCTTCTCACACTACCGCAGTGGTACCAATAGTATCTTTATACCTACTGTTGGTTTCAATCAAATTCATCCTCTGTATTAACTTAGCGGTTGGTGTATGAGAAGTGTTTATATATATATATATATATATATAGATAACAGTTTATAAAAATGTTGTTATTTTTAAATATGAAACATGTGGATGTGATTTAACACTAGGAGGTAGGCTATATTAATTTATTCGCCTCGCACAGCACAAGGCTTCGAGAGAAAAGACTGCTTTGACCTGACCTAAGAGACCCACAGATCGGATCGTTTGATTACAGTGTGTGCGCACTACAACCATACATAGCTAGGTACTATTATTAAACATTTCAATTATTTATCATTTCTATATATATATATATAGGACTATATAGCGTGATTTTATCATTTCGAAACATCATGGGAAACTAACTGTAAAATCTATTTTAAATTACACCACATAGACGTCCGTATTTAATTTTTATGTAATGTAAAAAAGATCAAATTGATTTTATTGTCAGTGTGTCTAATTGTGTGCGTGCGTGCGTGGGTGAATGAATGATTATTATCATAGCGATAAAGACAAACCATAATCGTGATAATATGGCAGGAGATATTCTGAATATGGCCCAGCAAGCGTGGCACTTTGAAAACAATTCCCAGCACATAAAAGTCGCGGGCAGTGGCCGCTTTTATCGGCGCGCCACCCATAAACCCAGCAGTACACAGTCTGCTGTTGCTACGAGTCATAATAACGCACGCAATCGACCAAAGAACAAAAAATAAAGATATTGTTTTGTTTTTTTTACGCTACTTATACATACATATGTGTATAATCAAACGGGACCACACGTAAGACGTACATCATTTCTATATTAAAACAAATGATATCACTAAACTACAAATATCTGAAGCTGAATAAATATATATATATATATATATATATATATATATATATATATATATATATATATATATATATATATATATATAAACGGATGACAATTATTATATTTGGAGTGAGTGTAGTCGTCAGCAATTGGTCAAATTACAAGTATAACAATTGTCATTGGTAATGTGTCTGCATCATCAATGCCAGTCGAGCAACCGGGCAATGGGCAGTAGCATCACATTTACGCTGACACTGAGAGATATCAAATAAATCTACGATGGTCCCTTTTAGTGGCGCTGCCATTGCCGATGTTAGTAAGGAGGAGGGCTGATCATACTAGACTAGACCAGACCAGACTACTGAAGAGACATCTGACAATTTAAAATTCTATAGATACAAAAAGCCCGGAATTGTGAAACAAAGAAATGTCATTACTAACGAGAGCTTTATCGGTTCATTCTAACAGACAAGTACTTAAACCCAGCTTAAGTCTAGCGAGGAACTTGATTGAAAAACAAACTCTATTTAGTTATATGTATATACAATTATTTAAGTATTATAAAACCGTATATAATGTTTAAATAAAATAAGATTGTGTATTTATGATAATAGTTGTTTATTATTTCATATATGTATGTATGTGTATACTCAATTGCTTTATAGTTGCATCGTATAAAAACTAAGCATTATCTTTCCAGAGTAGTGTCGTAAAATGCGCTTAATAAATTTCATATATACATATCAGAGGGGGACAGTGAACATTAAACTCCACCCTTTATTCAGCCTCACTTGTAGACGCTTCAGTGGTCTTTCATCTTATGTAAAATAACGTTTATCATATGTTTGCCATGCAGATCAAAGCAAGCACTAACAACAAAAAATTCGTGTATATATGAATATCATAACACACACACACACACATATATACACATATGGTGAACGTGTTGACTATGTATGTACATATATGTACAAATATAGTAACATAACGTGTAAAATGATGAAAAATGCAACCGAATTTGTTGTTATTTGTTTCTAAACAGAGTGTTACTATTAGTGATGTCGTTACGATGATAATAAAGGATATGTCGCCGTGTAATATGTAATATGATTTTATAAGCACATATCGTGTTAAGATAATCAGAAATTTGAATCAGATACTTCACCCTCGCAGAGTAAAGGCTTATAAGTATGTACATACATACCTATGTGAAGGTTGAATAAAAATATATTAAAACTAAATGGCCGTAAAGAAATAATTGAGTGAAAAATATACGCACTGGCACGCAACCACGAATTCGTATACACGCTAGCTACCCTTGTTAGCTTATCTATGGTCTGTAAGGTAACATTATATTTTTGGACAAAATATATATATAGGTACCTATACACACGAGATTACCATCAAAATGGGAAACTAGAACTCGGTTCAAATTTCTATATTATTTTTTTAATCCTTAAATAAAAGATAGAATTTAAATCATAATAGTACATGCATATATATATATATATATGTACATACGTAGGTACTAGTTTGAAAATTAAGGCGTTATTCAGTGGGAAGTAATGCTAACTATGTGACGTTTTAATTTAATTATAAATGAAACTAACCTAGACTCTTAGCAGCTTCCATGATAAACCAGAGCGCACATTTGTGCTTTTAGTTCGGCTGCTACACACGCACACACACACACACACACACACACACACACCCAGAAGCAGAACGGTACAATCATTATGACAGTGCGCCTGAATTACTTTATTCACCGGGGCTTAAAATAAATTAAAACCAAACCAACACACACACACACACACACATGCTATTTTCAGAAAATAATAAAACAATTTTTACAAATAATAATAATGAATTGAATGAAATTCTAATTTATTTGAGAACAAATTAGAAATGTCAGTTATATGAAAGATATTTAAAAAGTAAAGAAGCAACACCGTTTTTTCTAACACACACAGCACAAGGAAATTGCAAGGGCGAACAAAGAAGAGGCTTGTTCAGGTTCAGGGAAAGAACCTCATCCCGCCTTTTGTTGATTTATACACGCGGCTATATAGTACCTATGTATGTATGTATGTAGTGGTGTTGTAGTCCTCTACACTCTACAGTACCTACAGCTCAAGTGCTTCACTTAAGAGGTTTTTCATGCACTGTGTGTCGGAAACAAAATACTATATAGTCTATATACGTAAAGCAGTAATAAATACGTACATACAAGGATCAACATTTTTATAGACAAATATTAACACGGATTTTATTTTTATTTTATTTTTTTCACTCAAATATATTCAAACATAACCAAATGCAACATTTAAACCCATATATACATATATGTATATACATATGTTTGTTTGTTTGTTTTTTCTTTTAAAAATAAGAATGGCATTTTGTAGAATTGCATCGGAAAAGGCCCCGGAACCCGAAAATAATCACTGGGCCCATGTCCATCACAAGCGGCATAGAATCGACAGAGCTTTCCTGTCGGACAGGAGGAGGGTGGCGAAGGGGATAGCGGGTTACAAGTCATGCGTCCGACACAGCTTTGAAAGCTCTGGCGAAGCTTCAGCGCGCAGTCTGCTCGCGGTACCAAAGCGTGAACCACGCGGACGTTCTTTATTCGAGTGTTGTGCGTGATTTGCGTGATTTTTTCACCGTCGACTAAATTATTTGTGCCCGTAACTTTTAACGACTTTATTATTCATTACTTAACTATATACCTATTAGGTATAGAAAAGTATGTGATTTTATAATTAATCATTTTATTTTTTATACCTATTAGGTTGCCCTAAAAATAAAAATAAATTATTTATATACGTTTTTCGAATTTATTATTTTTATAACACGATATAATGAAATTTAAACTTTGCTTTATAAAGTGAGGCTTAATATATCGAATAATAAGTTTTTTTTATTGGAAAACGTCACTGTTTGAAAATATATGTAAATTAGTCTATCGAATATATTAGGTATAGTGTGATAGGTTTATTTTTATCGAAAAGTTGAAAATATCAATTTTATAACTTTTCCATCACAGTATGTATGTATGTATGTATGAATATCGCAATATACCTACGACCTTTTTCGAGCTTAATAAATTACGTGTTTGGATTAGGAAAAGCTGAATATTAACATAAAGAATGTCGCCTACTTTCATCACATTATTATAATATAAACAGAATGTGGGCACTACTACCTATACAAAAATATAAATATTTATTTAACGCGAAAATTATTTTAATTTATTAATATTTAATTTCTTTTTTATATATGTATATTTATATATATATATATATATATATAAATAAAAAAAAAAATCTGTTATCCAATTGAAATCTTAGATTGAAATGAATTCGATATAAAATAAATGAATGCGCGATGGACATGTGTGAAAAGTATCGAATGTGAAGAACGTTTTTATGGTACAGGCAAAATCGACACAAAGAAAGAAAGAAAGAGACAACGTTAAATTTGAAGAAAAAGGAGAACGATAACTCTTGAAGACTAAATGTACAGTGAAACTGACTGTTTGTGACGCGCCACAGTGCGACGGTGGTGTATATATGAACTAAGGCCCGGCAGCAGTAACAGCAGCAGCAGCAGCAGCAGTAGTAGTAGGAGGAGGAAAACTTGACGCTTTTTTGAAGCTTAACCGGAACATCTAGCAGCGCAGTGTGAAGTGATGACAACAACGCTACATAGCAAAATGTGTCATATACTGCTCAATATTGCCACATTGCTGGCGGCTTCTTTTATAAAAGGTAAGTTTTATTTGACGGTGGTGAGGGCGCAGGCGAAGGCAAAAATGCCTGCCAGCAGCTACAGCAACGCTATTCTTATTTTATATCTATTTTTTACTCGGAAACTATCGCCAATTGATTTCATATTTTGCCATGAGACACAATTCGAATTTAGGTATAATTATGCGGTTATTCTAAAGTTACCTATTACTAAAATAATGAATTTATTACTAAACACATCATGCACATGTTTCGTATCAATATCGATAAATTTAACTCTTCTAAAGTGTTTAATAGCGTGCAAGTAATGTCTTTATTACGATTTCATGATTGCGAATACAAATTGCATGCGATATTATTTTTATGCATTAAACAATGATAACAAAAATTGTATTTTACATTCATGCAATTGTATTTTGATTTAATAATTGAAAATTACTAATATATGTATGTGGTGCTAAATAAAAACAGTCGAAATGGGGTGGGGGTAGGTAGGGGGCGATATTGTTGGTGGTGGTGGTAGAGTGCTTAGTAAGGAATGTCGCTGGGAAAATGAAATTCTCCAGTGGCATGTCATACCTGTGGTTTCCCGGCCCGCAGATTTCGCCCTCTCTCTGTCTGTCATCCCGCGGGATGAGATTACACCAGGATGTTTACCCCTCTGTAACGCGAATATTACCCCCCTACAACACCACGTGGCACCACTGTTTCTATGCGGTGTCTAAGATTATTCACGCTAATAATACAATTTTCAATTTGATTTCTAAAGTGAAATGTTATTTAAAAAATTATAATAATGTTCCATAGTTAATTTGATAGCAATACTAGCAATGAATATAATATATGTGCGACGCAAAAGCTCTCTCTGCGATTTCGAAGCTTCTGAAACTTTAAATGAATTGAGACAGTGAAGTTTCAGTTTATCTTAGCCTAGACATCCATCCCATTCGGATTAATATAATAACTTATTTTACTGTAATTAAAATGAGAATACAACTTGATGGGATTTAAGAATTGTTAACGGCAATGGCAATGGAAACGGCAATGAAAACGGTAACGGAGGATTTCTATTAACATTATATACTATACAACAGTTAATTTTGCCTCAATTCAATTATCAAATAATGCAGATGTACAAAATGTATTTATTAATATATATATATACGTAGTAGGACAAAAGCATGTCACTTATTATTGCTACGAACATTTTAAGCAATTTTATTCAAACTTGTAAAAGCTTTCAAACATTAACAACATTCGCACAAATTGTGCGTATTGTTTAGGGTAATTCATTCTTATTATAGTATACTAATAATATATAGATGGAAATCAAGCATTGTCTCCAATGCCTACAGCTTACTGTACATACAAATGATAAACTAAATTTTATTTTTATTTACAAGAGTAGTAGTATACACATTTCGCTTTAGTACATTTGTTGGTTCAATTTGCAAATGAATGTCACTTCACATAGAATACAATTGGCTGTGCTGTGCTGTGCTGTGCACTCTTAAAAGGTCCCCGAATGCAACAGTTCTACTTTGGACAACCCTAACCGAATAACATTGTGCGCAAATGTACACACTATGTATAAAAACAAACTTACTCTTTCAGATTATAAACATCGGCCATGCATTAGTTAATTTAGAATAGATTTAATTAATTTCTATTTAAAATAAATGTTCTTGATATATATATTTCGACACCCTTTGAAACATTTACATTTCAAGAATAAGATAAGCACATTTATCTTTTTAGTTGCGAGTGCTTTACTGAAATAATTGGTGTTTTTATGCCCGAAAAGTTTTGGCCTATCTTGGCAAGCGCAAAGAATACAGTGGAGATATCTCATAATTGACGATATTCGAACTGTGTTTTGTTACAGAGCCTAAGGCCCTTGTATGCCATGGCATGGCATGCTGGTGCTTCACGGTCATATTTCTTCCACAATTCTCCAGACAATTCGAACACGAAAGAAACTAACTTTATGACACATCCTACTGTGTTAACATTTTCTACCGTACCTCAAACACACACACACACACACACACACAGAAATACTATCTAATAATATACCGACATTCGATAGACGCAATCACATATTTAAATATTCCAAACACGCGTTTGTCGCAAAGTTGCATTGATAATTTAATTTGAATGCATCACACACACACACACACACACATATATATATATATATATATATATATATATATATATATATATATATATATATAGTACTATAGTTAGCATATCACGTATCTGATTCTATGGAGTGACACGTCTACTAGGACAGCCGCCGGTTAGTTTGGCATTATCCGAACGTTGACGGTTGAACGAGAAAGTCAATTTATGCATATCTAGATGCCCTACAGCAAATTTAAGTGATCCGGGTTCGAATTAGGGATCTGGATTTGTTTTGTTTAATTTAACCAATGAGAGATAAAAGATAAGTAAAGCTATTGTTTTCATGTAAGATGAGTCATTTAAAATATAGAGTGTGATGTTTTATTTATTTAACGGTGGCGCTTTATGTATCTATAAAAGCATGCTACGCTCTGTCACAGTATGTAGAATTGCCTCTGTCACATGTATGTATGTATGTATGTATGTATGTATGTATGTAAATAGCCTCGTGGTTCTCTAGCTAGAATAACACAATGTGAATGAGTGAGCCTTTCATAAAATGGTTGCCGACCGTATTACTAAATGAAATATTAATAAATCTTATGTAGTACGTCTAAGCAACAAAATGTAGGTATAGTATGCTTTGTATGACGATAAAGTATGGAAAATATTAAACCAGGCAAGACTCGCCTACAAGTTTAAATAGTTAAAAAGTCACGATTAAAAATGTCTATGCATATGCACTACATACATACATACAAATATATTAAAAGAAAGCTCAACGGCACCAAACGGTACATACCTATGTACGTATATACATAGCTACAACATGAATTGTACATATTTATTATTTAACATTTCCACTGCAACAGCGCCGAGTTGATACATTTTTAACGGTGTAGACAGGGACTCTCTTTTATAAATGTTCAATGCTATCAATTTGACTCGAAATAATTGCTAAAAGAAACTGCTCTAGCTATAGCAGTTATAAAGTTCGACTATACGTATAGGTATGTATGTATGAACGCCTTTAGCGCCTGCTTTAACAAGGGCACTTAGCCAGTAAACATGATTTTCGAATTTAGACCCTAATATACATACATACATACGTAGACACAATTAATCATCATATCAAAATATGATGACAGATGTCATATACCGATCCATATTCATCGAGGTATATGTATGTGTGTGTGTGTGTATCTATATGAATGAAACCTTAATAGAACCTCACACCATTATTCTTTTTTGTTTTTTTTTTACGTTGATGCTCTATACACGTATATATGTATATAAAAGGTGCGAAAAAAAAGAGAGTGGTAGCAAGTGGTGGAAAAAAGACACCCAATCATTGAGATTCTGTCAATGGTTTTATTGCTTTTGCTTATATTCTGAATTCAATAAGGATTTCCAATAAAGTGGAGTCGGTAAGGCAGATCGCGCGCGCGTTCTGCACAGAGATACCAACAGAGATGTTATTTCCACGCGTTCTTCATTGTATATGTACGTAACGGAATTTATAGTACCACTTTTTGCGCCCGGAGTATTCTTAAGGTTTATAGTAAGAAGAATCACGAATACGATATAGGAGGTAGGGTCGGGGGAGGAGTAGGGGGGGAGGGAAGGGTGTGCAGAAACGAGTGTGTTGACACTCGAATTGTATATGATCTACTTTTGATAGTTATACAAAAATATATTGAGAGAAGGCGTAAATTATTTCTTTATTTACATTTTCAAAGAAATTTATTTGTGAATAATCGTTATTAATAAAATATTAATAATAATTTATAAAATAAGACGCGTTCATCTTATATATATATATATATATAAAATTCCAATATTCGGAATTTTTAATATCTACTCTGTTGAAAATTAATTTAAATATTTAATGATTGAGTTGAATACTATAAAGAAATGGGTAGGCGTGTATGGATGCGAAAAAGTATCAAAGTTCTTTATATGTAGTAAATTTGTCGATGTCTCAGAGGATACATACGTTTGTTTTTTGTGTGGCTGTTGTTGGCAATATGTGTTGGAGTCAAATAACAAAAGACGTTTTATATATGTTAAACATCGATCTTCTACTTTTTATCATCATTATTATTATATGGATAAAGTAGTTTATTAAGTAATAATTTATTGGGCCATTAGTGCGATACATTCTAGAACTTTTTATATACAACCTAGTACACAAATGGACGCATTTAGGTAGTACCTATACTTAAAATGAATGTTGATGTTTAGACGAAACCTCTGCCTTACATCATTTTTACATTAGCGTAAACATCAGCCTTTTGTCCGCTCAATTTAGATCGATTTATAAAAACAATCTGAAATATAATAATTACATAAATTAAGTAAATTTGTTAGAAATTAACAAAGAAAATTATAATTGTTCGTCTGGGACTGCTACTGCTGCGAGACGACTTTTCTAAGTACGAGCAAAGTAATTAATTTTAAATAATAAATGAACTTCTTGCGCGCATACACAAAGTGTCATTTGTTTTTAAATTATTCATTCATCCAAAGAACTTTCTGCGTTCATATTAGTTACGAAAAATACATATATGTATGTGTGTTTTTTTTTTATTTTTCTTTCTGTAAAAGTGTTTATATACACACAAAATACGTATGTGTGTGTGTGTGTGTAGTAACTTTACGTTTTTCAAAAGTTTTAACGTTATTTCAGAGTCAGCGCTAAGTAAATTACAGCCAAACTAGTATTACCTTTTTATAAAGCACATTCATCTGTTTTAAAACAGCCAACTAGCGGAGCTTCTCTCAACTATAAACCGACCTCGTCTAAACTAATAAAACCGAACCACTGTCTAAATATACTATATAGAGTAAACGTCAACGAGAAGCATCGTTTGTTATCGTAACGTTACTCGTTACATTTATTATCTCAATCAACATATTAGAATATTATAATAAATAAATAAAAAATCTTATTTTTCATAAATAACATTTCCTGCTATGAAAGAAAATAAAAATCCCAAATGTAACGCTAGTTAACAAGCTTCGGTCGCTAATTAAACATGTATTTTAATTAGTGTACGTGTTTGCAATGTTGAGCGAACATTTTTGAAAATATCTTTCGCGTTGCACCACAAGGGTGGACAGCTAGTTACGTATATATACAATAGTAAGGAGGGCCTCCGTCACGCACCTCAAAGTCGAGGGCATTTAGTGGTTATTGCTAAGATTACATCGCGTAACGAGATACGCACCAAGTTGGAAATTACGATTATACTCAAACGCACGCACGCCCACTAGCGGCATCTTCGTCACACTTAACTGGAGGTAATTATCACGGAGGATGTCTATGATATTAAATTGTACCGGAAACTAAACATAGCGATGGTTAATTACTACTATTTTATTTATTCAAAACATTATTTGTATGAAATATATATTTGAATATAACTGTTAAAAATGGATGGTATGTTAAGTGTTCAAGTTGCGCTTTAGAAATGGTGTAATTGTGTAACATTTAAAATTAAGAATTTAATGATATTTGAACACCGCACGGCTCCGGTAATAAGTGTCCTCCCTTCTGCACTCGGAGTTCAGAGCGCGTGAAGAAGGCAAAAATGTCAGAAGAGTAAGTACCTACCTACGGCCAAAACGGTTTTCGAGATAATCACTCGTGATTTTGGTACTAATGCAATATTTTAAATCCCAATTTGGAAAAGTTGTCCACTCTATGCTAATGAACAGCTTACTACGTTTTATTATTAATTAAAGGACATCAAATGACAAACAAATATTATAGGTAGTAGGTATATAAAAATTAAATAAAAATATTTTTTTACATATTTTTATACAAAATTTAAAAATGGCTGCAGGGTGATTTTATTATATTAGTTTATAATGTACCGGTGTTGGTGAAAGAGTGGGTATACAATATTGCCTTTTTGGTTAAAATAAAATAAACAAAAGTCATATTTATCTGCGGAATATAATGGAAATTATATAAAAAATAACTGGTTTTTTTGTTTTAACCAACAGAAAGGACTATTAATTAATTAAATTGTTTGTGAATGTATGTAGATGACAGCGAAACGGGAAAGCTGTTTGTGTGTAAGTGTGTGTGTTTCTTTTGCAATTCTTAAAAGTTACAAAGAGAGAATATTGCGAAAAATATAAAAAAACATCGGCCATGTATTGGCCCTAAACTTTCTTTTACGTAGTCAGTATATTTTGATTTGATAGTATATAAATTAAAGTATAAAATGTTAAAATTTAACAGAAAATATTTTCATTCATTATGTCCAGTAAAATTGTGGTAAAGTTAGATTATTGTCAGATTTCTAATAAAACATATGTATTTTAGATTTAAAATGTTCGATTCTATAGTAATATACAGAAAATATAATTATTCATTACACATTATTAAAAATTATTATGGCCGGACATTTATATTTATATATAATATTTTAAATTATTTACTAACCTTTGTAACGCTTTTTCACTAAACTTATTTGTGACACTGACAATAAATGTTAAATGTCAAAATATTTGAATATTTAAAACAATTGACATGCATAGTAGATGCGATTTATTATATATAATTTCCATACCTACGTAACTATGGCAATATCAATAAGATAAGATCTTGTAACTGGTACTTTTTGAAGAAATGTTTCAAACAAAAGTTGTGCAGAATACTAATATCTTTCAATGTTAATGTAACTATATTTATTGTAAGTACAGCCGTTTCGGAGATATTGCAGAAATTATAAAAATGACTCAAGTAAACATGCACTTCCGGTTTGAATATGCTTTTCAAAAATAGAAGGTTTTCCTCCCAGGCATATACAGATCTTGAGTTTACAGTTTCATAATTTTATCTTTAACGGTGTAGGCTGTAGAGCGCATACAGACTCACAGACACACACACACACACACAGCTACACACAGACGTCATTCCAAAAATAGTCATACTCGATTCAGGGAAGGTCAAAAGGTGTATTTCCGTAAAAATTTCGAGAATTTTTTTTTTCGTGATTACAATACTTACTTATTACTTCGTAAAAGAAAGTAAAAATTCAAATGATTTGTAGTACTTGTTTAAATGTATTACATACATACATACATACAGTAATATAACAGATCTGTTGAGCTGCTGAATAAGATTGCGTGTTGAACGAAAATAAATCAAAGGTGAATATTGATGACGTCACATTTCTAGGCTGGAAATTATGCGATATAGGTATTTGCAGATTCTGCTTCTAATATCTACGATATGCCATCATATATTTCTATAGTAGTGTACCTACCTACCTACCTACAGTATATAATTTATAGACATACATGCAGACATATGTGGTGTTGGTAAGAATGAACAACACGCAACCTATAATATTGTTGTTGTTGTTGTTGTAACTATCTGTAAATTAAAGTGTTATCTGTGTACAGCTTATAATAAGCAGACTACTGTGCTTTGTCTAACTTATGCGCAATTATTACACGAATGATTACAATCTTTTTTTATGATACACGGTCTGGTTCACACTTGCACCTCTATACACGTTGCGCCGATTTATTTATTATTTTGTGCACATACACACACACGCCATGAATATTTATTTAAGAAAAATAAAAAATTACAGAGTTACCTACATACATACATATATAAATAGTTTGATCAGAGTGCTAACAAAGTAAAGGCAACTAATTAAGATCGACTGTTAAATTCGATGAGTCGCCCGCTAGCATAAAAAATTCAACAGTGACCAAAACCACGGCAGTTAGTTACACACCGATTCCTAATTCGCATTAACTTTAGCTTTTTTTTTTGTTTTTGTTGTTTCTTTTCGTCTTTCGTTCACTGGTTCCTCAATTATTGCTACCTGTATTTGTCGGTGTGTACACTCCTCTTAACTAACTAACCAACTAACTAACCTACTGTAGTATTGTTAATCAACGCTGCCAATGTTTAACCATAGATTTCTAATTTATTTGGTTTCATCTGATTGTTAATTTTAATTAAATTTCGTAATAGCGAATTGTAATAATAATAAGAATAAAACGTGCGCGGTGGAAGGCGGGTGGGGGGGGTAGAATGTTTATGTCATGAAAAAGCTTTCGATGATGATGATGATGATTACATTTCATGACCGTTTTGAAGATGATACCTTTTGAATTTAAAAGGACACGAGTGCAATGGCCATCCGCATATCATAAGTTCTTGTGAACGCTGGTCATGTGTGTTGGTTGGTTGGTGGAATCGATTTTATATCCACGTTTTATTAGAAATAGTGCGACGCTTCGCAGTTTGACCGAAATTCTTCCAATATCCAAAGACGCCCGCGTCTTAAGTCAACGTTACAGCCGCCTCGGATTCCTTTTAATAATTTAGAATCAGTCACTTCAGCGAATCCAACTCTACCACCAGCAAAACATTCAATTTCTGCTCAAATCTCGAGGCTATTTTATTTATTTATTATTCAACTAAATATTATTATTTTTTTAAATAAATAAATAAATAAATAACTTTCTTTATTAGATGTATAGTGATTTATATAAGAATGTAATCAATACACTCTAAAATCGCACTAGATCAATAAACCGAAACGAATAATGGCTGCTTTTTGGTCGATCGCGTACAAAGTCAGTCGTGTAGTTGTATGTATACATACGTACTTCTTTCAAGCAATTGTGAACAGAGAATTCATTCTAATAAAACGGAAACCAACACACACTGGGATTTTTGTTAAATTAAATTCAACATTTATTATTGTTTAATTTCTAATTTATTTTATAAAATTAACAACAATAAATTTATACGACTGGAATCCGCTTTGAAGATCTTTCTTTACAACGAAATTTATATACGTACTGAATTGTTTATTTCATTTTGGCGCCAAGGTGTCCAGTTTAAAAACATTATTTATAGTATTTAGCCAAACAAAAGTAAAGCATTTTTCAGATAGTATGTGTGTGTGTGTGTGTGTTTGGTTGTATGTATGTATGTATATGTACATAGGTATTTGTATTAGCAGCATTTTGTAGACATTTTGATAAACATATGACTGTGTAAAAAGAATAAAATATTTGTAGATGAAAATAGTGAATATAAATTCATATGACATTTAGGTTGGGTTAGGTTAGCAGGATAATAAAATGCATCCATATTTATGCTGGTTGTGCATTAAACCAAACCGAAGTCGAACATACATACTTGTATTATTTGTATACAAGATTTACTTCCTTTAAAGCAAAATATTTCAAATATAAGAGCGCTCAAATGAGCGTAGTATAAAACGTTACTCTCTCTCTCTCTCTCTCTCTATCTTTTTTTTTCGTCTTCGAGTTCAAAGCTTGTATGTATATATTCGTTCGTTCGTTCGTTCGTTCGTTTACGTTCAGTAGCGAAATGTACACTGTCTTTTTGGATTTATTTTTCTAGAATAACATTCTTAAAAGCAATATTATGTTGAAAGAAATTTAAAAAATATCTATATAAACCAATACTCGAGAGTCATATTTCCATCATGCATTTTAATAATAGTGTTTGCAAGTGTTTCTTGTTGTTGTTGTTTTGCAAATCAAGATGTTAATATATTAACCGATACCTATGTATATAAAACACATATGTAGAAGCTTCCTCTTTGGATCAGCAATCTAAGATCTAGATGATGGAAGACATGTTTTAGCCATAAAACACATTTTTACTTGTAGGCAGGAGGCAGCACTCGTTAACTCTGTGAAAATGACATAAAAGAGACACGCTTATGCGGTGCAACAGAGAACACAGGCTGTGGTATATTCTAGAAACGTTCCGAATTATCGAATGCCATCATTCCCCGAAATTGAACTTTCTGTAAATGTGTATGTATGTATGTATGTGTTTGTTAAGGCACCGTGTATATTTCATGATTCTTTCAGGAAATCAAACCAGATTAGAAACATCCTGAAACTCCGTTCGTGAAATTCCGCTTTCATTTGACCAATTTTTTTTCTTCTTCCTTCGTTCCCCTATCGCGCTATTTGATTGCCAAAGCCAGGGCGTCCGTCCGCTCGCTACTAGGAAATCATACACGAATATTACATTGATTTAAATCGATATTTAATATATATATATATATATATATATATATATATATATATATATATATATATATATTTTAAATAAAAACTATATAAACCTCAGAGTTTTTGTTTCTTTACAAAGACATTATTACATTTTATGCAAATCGAATAATATTTTTTTACTAATTGAACATGTCAACCCTTTTTTGGTAACCCAACCAAATATTTGCTACCTATCTAAACAGAATTATTTTATTAAACAAAAATATACTTACATATATATATAAATGGCTATTCGAAATTCTGAAAAGCTGTCTAATAATATGAGTACGGTCAAAATGAAATATACATTTTAAAATGTTAAAATAATATAGAAATTCCCAGTTGTAAATATTTCTTAAAAACTTTTTTGACACACTTGTACCTAGTATATGTTGCATATTTAATAGATCCAAGTAATGGTTCACTGAATAACACATTTCGTTGTATGTGTGTGTGTGTAACAAGTTTCCCAAGGTGGTAAAGTTTTTGGTGTTTCTGAATGACTGGCCCCATTAGCAATAAAAAGTAGGATTCCCTTAGTGACTGCGTTTCCAACGAACCCTTCCTTTCGTAGGTGTAAGCAACCATAGTACGTATACTTCTTGCACTAAAACTACACTTGATTTACACCGGTTGCTTGGACCAGTGCTGGCTGCAGCGTACATTTAACGCCAAATAAATCTTGGGTTCACCTTTTGATTTTCAAACGCTTACAAGTCTTGGTGACTTGTTACAAATAAAAGCAATCAATCTGCTGCTATATATGATTGGTATATAAAATAATTTCAACAATACAATTTAAATCAAACCGTTCGATATTTCATCAATTTTTAGCGCTGACACATATACGTATATATATATAATATCCGAGTATTCCAATTTTAAATAAAACCTGCCACAATTTTAGTTTTTGAATCTCCATAGCCATTTTTAATAACAAACTAATCCATTGATCGACACGCCATTATTACTTTTAGCTGGGGTTGGAGATCATACATGATGATGGGTTGTGATTGGAGGA
Organism: Nebria ingens riversi; assembly: GCA_018344505.1. NCBI lineage: Eukaryota > Metazoa > Arthropoda > Insecta > Coleoptera > Carabidae > Nebria > Nebria ingens. Next base: position 187,331 of record JADQWA010000289.1, on the reverse strand, counting down.
ATGGGAACCGTTGAACAGTAAACACCCTGTGCATGTAAGGCTGGGGTGAAACCAAAGCCTTAGCTTTAACGTCTAGTTGAACACGGTCGGGATTGAAATGTGCTCGGATGGACCACCCCTCGGGGACCTACACTACCGGCGACGACACCCCTTTTACCAAATTTTACAATGGATTTTTTTTTTCTATTGTTCTATTTAAATGCTTTTTTGAGCCAATACAATGCTTTATTATTTCGTTTTAAACCTAGTACCCATAGATAAGTAATATCAATTATTTTATTTAAATAAAACATATTTTGTTCAAATCTACTTTTAGCTTTTTAATTTTGTTGATGTAAAAATGTTTCGTTGATTGAAGAATAAACTATAAAAAATTGAAAACTGAGCTAATTTTTTTAGCTTGCCGTACGTAATATCGAAGAGCTTAAGTGTTTGTCTGCATAATTTGTATATAACATTCTCGGATTGAAAAATTTCCTAAACAAAAAGTTCGTCATTTATTGCCCTGATGCCGAAAATGTTAATTACTCAAATACTTGGTAACATATTGGTCGTTCGCTCGCTCGTTTGCTAGTCGTCAAAATTTAGTCACCTCTACTCCTCTGAAGGTACCCAACCACTTTTAACCAAATTTGGCACACATAATGTGTAGGTACTCAATTTCTCGCGTTAGCATTTTAAATCCAATCAGAGTCGTATTTCAGGAGATATTAGAACCGCAAAAAAAAGTTACACCTTCAAAAGCACTTAAAAAAATATTAATTATACCAAATGTACGTGAAATTCCAAATTATTTGATGTATTTAAACATTTTTAGATTATAACTGAAAGCCGTAAAAAAAATAATGAACATAATAATTTTTTAAAATAAAAGACTTATAAAAATATATTAATATACCAAAAAAATCTAAGTAAAATTTTGTTGATGTATTTAAAGTTTATTCAGGTTTTAAGTGAAAGTCGTAAAAAAATAATGAAAATAATAATGTTTAAAATAAATTAAAAAAAAAACAATTGAATTGTTTTTGTTTTTTTCCGGCTTGCGCGATTCTTTGATTAATACATATGACAGTTGATATTTTATATTGATTACTATATCGTTGTTGATTTGATTGTTACTTCGATTATTTTAATTATAGTGTAATAATAATAATTTATACAGAAATTCGACATGCCAAAGTTTAGGCTAAACAGCTTCGCCAATGCTTGTTTTTAGTTTCAAAGTTGTATTTTTTGAATTACTTTTCAAAAATATATACTAGTATTAAAACATCGGCCCTAAACTTTCTTTTATGTAGTCAGTATATTTTGATTTGATAGTATATAAATTAAAATATAAAATGTTAAAATTTAACAGAAAATATTTTCATTCATTATGTCCAGTAAAACTGTAAAGTTAGATTATTGTCAGATTTCTAATAAAACACATGTATTTTAGATTTAAAATGTTCGATTCTATAGTAATATACAGAAAATATAATTATTCATTACACATTATTAAAAATTATTATGGCCGGACATTTATATTTATATATAATATTTTAAATTATTTACTAACCTTTGTAACGCTTTTTCACTAAACTTATTTGTAACACTGACAATAAATGTTAAATGTCAAAATATTTGAATATTTAAAACAATTGACATGCATAGTAGATGCGATTTATTATATATAATTTCCCATACCTACGTAACTATGGCAATATCAATAAGATAAGATCTTGTAACTGGTACTTTTTGAAGAAATGTTTTCAAACAAAAGTTGTGCAGAATACTAATATCTTTCAATGTTAATGTAACTATATTTATTGTAAGTACAGCCGTTTCGGAGATATTGCAGAAATTACAAAAAATGACTCAAGTAGACATGCACTTCCGGTTTGAATATGCTTTTCAAAAATAGGTGCTTTTTTCCCAGGCATATACAAATCTTAAGTTTAAAGTTTCATAATTTTATCTTTAACGGTGTAGGCTGTAGAGCGCACACAGACACACACACAGACACACACACACACAGACGTCATTCTAAAAATAGTCAGACTCGAGTCAGGGAAGGTCAAAAGGTGTATTTCCGTAAAAATTTCGAGAAATTTTTTTTTCGTGATTACAATACTTACTTATTACTTCGTAAAAGAAAGTAAAAAAATGGTTTATATGATATGGTTTGTATAGAATAAAATCGGACATTTTGTGTGTCTCTGGAAGTAACGAAGGTATTTAGAGCGCTCTGCAGTGGAGTATGGGAAATGTCATATACACTGTAGATAGGTATATGTATGTATGTGCATACATACATGTCCAGTGATTAAATGTCAAAGAATATATACAGCTCAAAGTAAAGTGTATAGCGCTTCCAGCAGACCATCAGTCGGGGTTTGATTTGAATTTAGTTTATAACAGTGATACCACCAACCAACCAAGTCTATCTTGTCGTATACTGTTTGTGAAATTTAAATAAAACTACACACGGTGGCATGTGCGTATGTTGTATGTTTTACTTTTAATTTATTTTTTATTAAAAATAAATCAATCCTCTTTTTACTTTTTAAACAGGTACTTATACCTAATATACATGTGATAGTCGATATATTTAAATCGATATTAAGAAAATTGAATTATATACGTTCTGTACCTATAGGTATATTAATATTTAAAAGAAATGGCTAGATATTGATCGATTACTTAAGCGTTTTATTCTACCTATAATAAAGTAAAAGACAAAAAGATTTATTTAGTGAAATATATGTATTGTAGGTATAGGTAAATAACTGAAATATAAATTTAAAAAGATATCTATATACTCGTATTGGTATATGTATGTTTAGTAAAATAAACAGCAATTATTTTCAGTATAACTAGGAAATTAATTCCGGAATATGATTTACAAAAAGTATATAGGTACACGAAATATTTCAGCATTAACAGAATTCGTTTTTTTCTTCTTCTTTCTGTTCGTTCTGTCAGCGCTTCGCTTTAGCTTGGAAGTAATTTGTCTACTCTTTTTCAATATTTGCTTTTAATTCAGAGCAGCGCCATTCATTTCTTATAATATTTTTTATCCTATACCTATTACTACTACTAATACATGGTTCATTTTATTTTTGACAAACAGATTAATATTATTAATCTAGGCTAGATACTATACAAAAATAATTTTACAAATATGTGTGTGTGATAAGACCATCAGTTAATATAAAATGCAAATTTCCAAATGATAATATAGTGCTAAAAGTTTCAACGATTGAGCCGGAGTGTCAAACGTTCAGAAGAAGTAATCTTATTTAACTAATTATAAGTAGAGAGTCATTAGCACGACGTTTATATTCAGGATTGATCGCCGCGCCACACCGCGCCGCGACGCCATATAAAACTAATTTTTTACACTCTCAAATATTCTTCTTTCAAACGCGTCCATCTATATTTTAACATCTTATTCAACGGATTTAACCGTCACGTATACATTACAAATATTTACTTTAACCAAACCCTGTATTTATCTATACGTACCTACTAAAGCTTTACGCAAATGTGATTCAATTTACATATAAATGAAAAACTCGTATATTATTTTCAAATAAAATTACAAGACACCTACATATCACACACACACACACACACATACATTTATTTAAATTTACGCTATTGAGGTCTTACAAAAAAATTATTTATCCTACAATATTGATATGCGTACTAATTAAATTACTTAAACTTAAACTTTTCTTCATAATTGCAATCTAATATTAATTAAAACTTTTAACGACTAATCCCTTATTAAATAAATAGTTTTATTTTTCATTGGTTTTTTAATAAACTTTATTTAAATTATTATATTAGGATACATACAATAGATTATTATTCAATTGTAGCACATCACTGTTGTATTCAAAGCCAATTTAGTCCATTCAATTCATGTTAAATATTTCATTCTTCAGCAGAGAACTGAATTATTCAAGTCCAATAATGACGTATGAAAAGTTATGATTTCATCTAATGTTGTATGTATGTAGGTAGGTATATACTATTAAATCAGTGACAATTTGTGTTAACAAATCAATTTCGACTTGTCTGTTAAATGTTACCATGTTAATTTGGCCAAAAACTTATAAATATTCTAGCGATATTTGCGTTCTTTTACGACCGTAGTACCTAGATGATTTAAGGATTTTGCGAATAAGTTCATTATAATAGCGCATACAGTCAAAGCAGAACGAGTGTACCCTAAGGTGTGACTGAGACGCACCGTGTAATATAATTGCCTCGAACTACTAGAGCTGCTTTTATATTCTGTGCTTGCGTTAAATTACTTTTTCGTTAATGTAAATTACTCTTAATTATAATGCTATGAAATTAACTTAATATTTATTGTCTTGTAAAATAGTAGAAAAAATAAAAATAGAATCTGCATAAAACGGTGAGGATTTAAATTAAATATTAGTATTAGTAGCCGTTTCTTTTTTGTTGTTTGGGTCTCAATTATGTTAGAAAAACAATAGGAATCTGTAAAAGGGGTATAAAGTGTACACACAATAAGTTTGATAAATCAATGAGAAAGTCATTTGTTCTGAGAGAAACATGTGAAGAACGGATGCCAGAAGAAAAAGGCGAAATGGTCGCTGAGAGAAATAAAAAAAAGCGCTCACTTGCGGTTAAAGATGGCTTTTAATCCTGGCTACAACACTATTTACAGAAAATGAACACGACACAGAGTCTATGGGTAAATGGAGAACAAAGTATTTGCGCAAAAAAGAAATAGACTAGCAGCGTTTTAACACAGACCCTTTTAACAGCAGCACGATTACTTACTGCTTTTAGACAATCGACAATCGGTAATTACTTTTAACCAATTTTTATTTATTTCACTATATGTACATACATACATACACTTATTAATATAAACCTTGTATTAAATTATATCAATCAAAATATCCTATTCTTTTTATGTACATACATACATATACGTACTTTTTTTTTCTTCTTCTAAAATAAAACATCAGGTACCTATACAAAGTTTATTTCAACAATTTTTTTCTTTACAAACTTTGTCTTTTATGTTAAACATTAATGCTTTTCTCAAGTCCTCTTCTTTTTTAAAATGTCGGATTTTGTTTAAAAAGTTTCCAAGTAAGTATTATTATTATTATTATTATGGATAGCTATACCTACAGCCGAATAACATATTAAAAACGCCGCCATTCCTTAAGCGAATTTCAATTTTGAACTTGCCATTAAAATGAACTGCCATTTTTCTTACGAAATATTATTTATTTTTACTCGCACATACAAATTAGCATAGGTCTAGTAATAAATTTAATGATCGAAAGCTCTGTGTAACTTCCACCTTAAAAAGCCCGTAGCTTCGGCCATAAAAGTAATAAAAACAATACGAAAGCACTCTGTTCTACTGAAGAAGACAGTGGTACCCCTACAACCCCCAACTAAATCATTATACATACATACATCGGCATGAAATATGGTTTTTTTCTTCTGTGACACACTAAGTACGCGCACACATGTTCTACTATATTACAATATATATATATATATATATATATATATAATATATATATATCTATATATATATATATATATATATATTTCATTCAAACTTTAACTTTTATAAAAATACCCGAGGGAATATATACGATAACAACGATCCAAGAAGACTGCGGCGACGAAAGCAATAAAAAATCAACAATGTTAAAGACATTGCAGATTTATAGACAACGTTTGTCCGAAATTCTATAAAAAGTCAAATTTGATTTACATGAAACATACATTTATTTAATCGTTGTTGTTTTAATATTAATTATATACGATTTATATGCTTGTTTATTGCTATTCAATGTTGGAACATACATATATACATATGAAGGTATATTAGAGTGTGAGAATATGTTAATGGACTCGTGTGAAACGTTCCGGTGATGTGTTCCGGTGTTCCAGGGTGATAAGGGTCTCGTCACATGCCCCCTCCCTCACCGAAAAGTGTTAACGTGTCAGAATATATAACTAAATTAAATATTTATTTCAAGTGTGAAGTGAAAAAAAAGTTTCAAAGCTTATACAATTTAATCGTATGTAGATTTAAAAAAAACAACAATAAATATCACTGTGGCCATAGTAGGTATATCTAATAGCAAAAGTCACAGTGTTACTTGAAGGAAGATTAAGTACAAGTTTTAGATCTGTTTAAAAATGCAGCAAGCTCTCTTTCGTTTAAGTGGCTTGCGTCGTCAATCGGTAACTTACGGACGTAATTACCGTTCTACCTTTTTAGGGTAGGCATTTAAGCAACCAACAGTACTAAAATGTTACTGGATTCTTTCAAAGTTTTTACTTTATTGACGACATAAATACCTACACTATACTTGACGCACAAATAGTCTATTAAGGTAGAGACTTGCATTAAAAATGATGGTTCAAAGTCAAACAACGTACGTGATACATAGAAAGAAAATGATTAGATTGTAAAAAAGAACGAGTTTCCTTGTGGCGAAAAGTTAACGCGATAACGATGACAAGTTATCAATAGGGGAAGAAACAGGGAAAACTTGGTAAGCTTGCGATGGTTAGTTGTTATTCTAGTTGCGACACTATGTAGGTGCTAACCAGAATTTATAATGATACTTACACTTATTGGTTGGAGTATTTTAATCATTTTTATCACCAGTCGTTCGTGGTGATATTTCGAAATAATTGTCATGAAAACGACAGTTGGAAAAAAGCACCCCCAAGTGGCAGCCACTCACAACTATGTATGTATGTATGTACATACATTGCGGTCTAATATACAACCGGAATTGATGTATGTGAATTACTTTCAACAGATAAAAATCTATTGAAAGTCCCATACCCCCCTCCCCACCTTTCTGTAAATGGGATATTATTGGATGACAAACATCTCAAATATCCCACAGAAAAGAATCAAATTACGCTTGTTCACATATGATTATACTATAGAGATTCTTCAGCACAGATTATTATTATTATTATTATAGTGTGTAAAATGGCTTTGAACAGATGTAAAAGGCCAAACAAATAAAAATAAAATTGTCGCCGGACCAGGAAGAGGGTCTATTTAGGTTCAGGTATTGTCACCAGATGTCTGCACAAAAGAGGCGACCACTTATACAATTGTTGGCATTTCAAAGCACGCAACAGTGCATCACGTGTATTTGTTGTGACAACTAAACGTTATTATTACGCTAAATTACTACTGGCAAATAGAGGATTTACAGACATCAATAGGTATACATATTCCGTTCTTTGTTGTTGATTCAATTGCTAATAAATATTTCATAGAACTTGAATAGAAGAATTTTATTTCGGTTCATTACGCCTTTTTTTTTACGAAATAAAATTTGTATAAATTAAATATGATCTATTGTGTGAATTTCCCAATAAATGTTTGTTATTTACACACGTATTAGCCATGTCGCAGCATGACGTCAAACAGACGTCAGTACATACAATACGCGTTGAAATACCGTCGTTTTGAATATGTTGTGGTAAAAGTCCAAATAAACGAATAAATTTTTATTAACTAGACACGTATTAGTCATCACCACGGGACACAGCATGACGTTAATGTGACGTCGCAATGTACAATCAAATCAATAAGCATTTAAGCACCGTTTGAGTTTTTTTTTTTCAAACGGCGTTTGAGTGTTCCGTGCGCGCGATTGGCGGCGTGTCAGGCGACTATAAATCAGAAGACACCCTACAGTTAATGCTAATAGTTCAGGGAAAAGACATCATGCTGGGAATCATCTACAAGTTATATTTATACCTGTAATGCATCTCGCCTGTAATGCAGTGGTGCGATTCTGTATGAATTGTTCTTGTGATACTTGAAAGATTTAGATCTTTTTTAATTACTTATAATAGTGTAATAATACACAGAGTGTTATTTAGATTGTTTGTGCTTATAATTTCGTAAGGCAGAGGATGGGTAATTATTAGGCCATTTTCTGGTCCGGTAAATCGGAGTCAGCGCTGAGTTTCTGCTGTGCCTTGAGGCTGTATTTGTCCCTATAAAATAGACCCTTTTATACATTGTCGTCTCATGCATTTGTTAAATTAGATTAAAACATTTTCCAAGTGCTTTTCTTTTTGAAAGGGTAAAGAACACATACAGACATGTATAGATCTTTAGTTGTTTGTTGAACCCAGAAATAAGAATGTTTATTTGTGTTAGTTGCGTGCGTGCGTGCGTGTGTGCATGCATTTTGTCAAAATACAATTATAAAGAATACCTTCAATTGATGCTAAAACTAGAGTAATAATTGTCTATGCATATTTTCGCAGACGTACCAATTGCGAGAGCGTATGTTTGTACTAGATGCAAATTGAATAGTAAAGTTGAGCCATTCATTGTACGTAACCTAACGGATGAGAATGTGATTGTAGTCGTTTTACACCTGTGTGTCTGTGGAATAATTGTATTTGCGAAGAAGAAGATGCTTTCCAACATAAATTATACGTAAATACTTAAAGAACATGTCGTTTTATTCACATCAGACTTTACGATTTTATTCAAATATATATATATATATATATATATATATATATATATATATATATATATATATATATATATATATATATATATATATATAATATATATATATATATATATATATATATATTATATATATATATATATATATATATATAACGTTTTACAATCCTATTTGGACTAATTTAAATTCCTAGTTTATTCCACAAATTTACAAACATAAAATAAAATAATGTTTAAATCTTGCAAACAATACCAAGTACAATGAATCAACCGAAGACATATGAAGAAAACTTTTAAATTAAAAAGAAAAACTTACACACACACACACACACACTTAAGTATTATTATGTTTAGAACAATGGCCAACTTGTTTGTTACGACTGTTACACTTTGCCATACAACAACAAATATACAAATTACCGGTGTAGTCAAAACCGTGCTCGGAAATAATTAGCGTGTAGAAATCTGCATGACCAACCAGCTCCTCTTCTAATAACACAAAGAACAGCTTCTATGTATGTATATAACAATAATAATAAATGAAAAACAGCCGGACTATTCATTTGTTTTGTGTGTGTGACATCTTGTTACTGTTTCTGTTTTACTCCGGATGCGAAATTATGCATATTTTTCGTCTCCCCAGAGAGAGAGAGAGAGAGAGAGAGAGAGCGTCATATATGCATGGCTTTGTTCTATATCTAAGACACAACAGACTCCCATTGTGTTGTCAATTATTTGCCAAGATTGACTAATGAAAGAAAAGCGCGTCGCGATTGCACAGAATTTATTCGCCAAAGAAATCGGCATATGTAAATATGATTAATGAATTACAATGCTAATCTAGATTTGTTTCTAGCAGCATTCTATTCCTTATAAATAGAACAAATAAAAGATTGTAAAAAAGAGTGTTTGTAAATCCCGGTATTGCATAGTTCAATATTCAGTACACACGCGTGTATATATATACGAGTATATAAAGGTGTGTGTATATATATATATATATATATATATATATATATATATATATATATATATAATATATACACCTTTATATATCGACCTTGTTGAGGATCAGGTAGAAGTATCTTGATCCACAACGGCGGTGGCGGCTTCGGCGGTGGTAGCTTCTTGCATACGGAATGCATTATGGTAATCTTGGGGTCGCCGCCGCCACCATCGTCATCCGCTATCACGGGTTTCTATTTACCCAAGATCCTGTAGCCTAAGAGGACACTGTTTGCCTTACGGATCAAGCCAGCCGCGTAGTCTTACAATTTTATTTTATTTTAACCTTACGCTACAAGACAACTGTATAATATAGGTAAATCGCAGTTGTATTCTAGTTTGGGATGCGTTTAATTGGCTGCTCGTGCACGTACAATAAATTAAATGTCGTGCAATAAAGACGGGGAAAAGAAATAAAAAGCAGTTTTAAGAAGAAATGGCGTTGCGCGAAGCAGTTACATTAGCAGTCATCTGGGTATTGAGTATCTTCCTCTAAACTTTACCTAAGGGATAGATTTAAACTAAAATTTTCCGCGCTTGGCCCGGCACTTTCAAACTAATGTCTATATATGTACATACGTTTGTTTTCAAATAAAACAAGCATTGACTGCGCCAATGCCTAAAGTTTGGCATGGCGAGTTTCTGAATAAATAAACAATATATTTATAGCGATCAAAGCAACAATTAAACCAACAATGGTATAGTAATCAATCAAAGATATCTTTATTCATACCTTGGTTATTATAAAAATATACTTGGCGTCTGCGAGCTGTTGCCTAAACTTTGGCATGTCGAATTCTGTATAAATAACTATTATTGCACTATAATTAAAATAATCGAAGTAACAATCAAATCAACAACGATATAGTAATCAATCTAAAAACTGTCATATGCATTAGTTAAATTATCGCGCAAGCCGGAAAAAAACAAAAACAGTTCAATTGATTTTAATTTAATTTTAAAATGATTATTTTCATTATTTTTTTGCGGCTTTCATTTATAACCTGAATAAACTATAAATACATCAAAAAATTTGTAATTTTACTTAGAATTTTTTGGTATAATAAATATTTATTTAAAAAAAAAGTATATGTTCATTATTATAATTTAGAATTTTACGTAGATTTTTTTTGGTAAAATTAAACATTTTATAAGTGCTTTTTAAGCCCTAATTTTATTTTTTGCGGGCCCAATATTTCCAGAAGTACGGCTCTGATTGTGGATTAGAGGTGAGGATGATTTAATCTTACGACTAGCAAACGAGCGAGCGACCAACATGTTAGCAATTATATGGCATATTTACATTTTCGGAATCAGTGCGATAAATGACGAACTTTTTGTTAAGGAAATTTTTCAATCCGAGAATGTTACAGACAAATTATACAGACACACACTTTGGTACTATGTATGCACTACATATGTATGTATGTATGTACATGCATACATACGACGAGCTAAAAATAACATATACCTACTACAAAATATATTCACACAAAGGAAACGATTTTAAAACAAAAGTATTTTAGAAATAAAAAGATGAAGCAATTTAATGAAGTTTATTTGTCGTTGTTGTTCAGATAATAATAGTATTCAAACCTAGAATACATTTCCAGCATCGCTATCCATACTTTTGAACAATTAGCTCAATCGTTTGAGTAACACAGCTTTGTAGCAGCAAAGGTAGGTAGGTATACATATATATTCTTTTGCGTCCGTCGAGCGTCGCTTCGATCATTATTTAGACAGAAGTTTTTTTTTCTTTCTTTCTTTCTTTCGCGTTGTCTCTCTTATTTTCACTACTAGTCGAGATACACCTCGCCCAAGCATTTATTTCAAAAAGATTTATGCGATTTCATAATGGCCGGTGACAGCTTTCTTTTGGCTTTATATATATATATATTTTTTTTATTTTTTCTAGTAAATTTATAACGATTTATTGTTTTAAAGACAAACTTATTGTTAGATTCAAACGAAAAACGTGTTTATAGTGAACGATTTAAAAGTTGAATAGTATATAAATTGAAAAAATGGTTCACTATATACGATATTAGAAATTAGCATGATTGGGAAATAAATTTCAAACAAACATGATAATAATTGAGTGTGTATATAGAATTAACATAAATTTTATAGATATATCAACGAATCGAGACAATAAGTCAATTTATTGAAATATATTTCAAAATATATTAACATTCGTGATATTTGAAATTCACGGTTCTAAACACGCATTGTTGACGGAAAACTGTTATAAAAAATATGGCAGCTAGTATATATATGTACATACGTGGTGCTACTGTTTAATTATGAATACTAATTGATAATTGTTGAGCGCGCCCTGGGAATTCTAAACGAGCATACTGTTGTGGCAATTATAAACAACATTTTCTATTGTATGCTGAAAAAAATACAATGTTACATTTTATGGTTGATGACAATTAGGCATATTAGGCTCTCGTATAATCAAAAATCACAAAGTAACATTTCGTAAATACATGCAAATTTTGTCGTTATTGTTATTTACATTACATTGATAAAAGCAAACATTTACATAGGTATTTATATACCTATTATTGTATTGCTTAAGTTTATAAATTATTATGTGTATTACTATATATAATTCATAGGAAAAGTAACTTTTCCGTTTATGAATTGTAATACGAATACAGATGTTTTTATAGTAGAGAATTAAGTACATCTACGCCTTCGCTGATTGTCGGTTATTGACTTAGCAAGTTTCAGAAATACAGAACACTATTTGTGTGTCTGTATTTGCATATTATCTCACCATTAATTCGGTTACAGCGGTCAGGTTCATCGGGTAACCGGCGCGGCGCATCGCGGCGTACCGTGGCGTAGCGTAGCACTGTGCTTACTTTTGGTAAAACCATTTGTAATTGAATTAATAAATATACATGTATGTAGATATGTATGCACATACCTACTACGTATCCGTATATGTATGTACTATGTACATTAAACTAAACTATAACAGCCACTAGCATTTAGCGTAAATATATGATGATTAATTTAATAATTAACAGGGAATCGATCAACTAGTTACAGTAATAAATTAATCAGTGTGTTATTTGAAGATTGACTACAATTGTTACGAAGGAACATCATAGTCGCGATACTAGTTAAACCCTTTTGGATAAATGGATATTACATTCTGATAATTAGTACTTGAAAAGTGTGTGTGTGGAAACAATTAAAATGTTGACGCACGCGTAATTGAGCAATATTTATACATACATACATACATACATACATACATGATTAATAAAACATGTTGAAATGATGTGAACCGTTATTGCATTGAAAGTAATATTTAAAAGTCTGGTGGCACACGGTGGTCAATGATGTAAATAAACATTATTACATATTTCATTACAGCGTTGTGCTGGCACATCCATGCATGCATACATACATACATATATACATGCATGGATGGAACAAATTGCTTAAATAAACCAAACCTATTTTGTGTGTGTGTGTGTGTTTTATCCTATATATGTGTATATACTGTTTTTTTTTAATTATTGGACAATATTTTAAAATGTATAAATTTCTAATAGAATCAATGGTATATTAATAATTTTATGCTTCATAATAACGATATGTAAGTATGTACATACATATATACATATTTAGTTATTGCCACAATGTAATAAATTAAAGATATTACCTATTATATTATTGACATCGTAATAAAATATAAATGCTTTATTTCAAGTCGTTAATAAATAAAAGCGATATGTTTGAATGGTATAGAAATATGTGTACATATAATTTATAAAAATAAATATCTATGTATTAAATAAATAATAATTATAATACCTAAGCAGAAAATAGGTTAATTTATTTAGCTTAAAAATGGTATGTATGTATGTATGTGTATACGTTTATTACCAGTAACATTAGCACGCGTTGGTAAAAATGTAAATACTGAAATGATTGCGACAAATGTTCATGTTTGAAATCGGGCAAGGCGACTCGACAAATCGCGGTTGGCCAGTTGGCAAATTCGAAGCGGTAAATGGTGTTTTTCTCGGTTTATTTCATTAACAAACATGTCATTTCCTTTAATGTGAACTATATATGTATGTATAAACATTTACAAATAAAATGTTTAATTACAACCGTTATCATGTATGTATAGAAAGAATGGAAATCAAATAAAATCATATTGCAGTTTAGAAATGCAATATAAGAAGAAGAAGAAGAAGTAGCAGCTTCAGTGTCTTATGAAATGATACAGTTGTGAAGTAGATGCTTCTTTGCACCTCCCCCCTCCCCTTCTACCCCTACCCCATCTTGCGATGACTCTTTCAAACAGCACGTTCTTAGCGCTCTCTATAGGTATAATATGAATAGAACTTTTCCCATTTAATGGCGAAATTTATTGCTGGAAAATCTCATTAAACGTTACCTATATATATATATATGTATGTACTACTATAGGTATATAAGTGGCCATCTTCACCGCCACCACCGCCACCACCACCACCACCATCGCTGCTGTAAGGTCCCTCCTAGTATACTTTTAATATATATGGTTTCGTTTTATGAATACTTCAACTGTACACACTACAGTTGAGTTTAAATGTTTGACACTCTAATCAAAAAAAAAGAAGAAATTGTAATATCTATTACTGCTACTGCTGCTGCTGCTGTTCGTGGTGGTGGTATACAAAATTAAATTTGTTTTTGTGGTGTTGGTACCTTCGAAATTTAATAATACAATTCTCGATTACACAGTGTGTTTTTAGACCATGTTCAAGACCAAGTAAAGCTGGCTAAGGTTATTATTGTCTGCCATATTGAATGGCCGCTTGCTTGCTTGCTTCGTGGTGTGTGCATCATGCTTCTATGTCCCTGTGGTTGTTCGTTATTCCAGTACACACACAGACACACACACACACACACACACTTTGATTATTCTTGGTGTAATTGCCATCGATGTCTTTGTTTACTACAATGCACCATTGTTGCTACACTTCCTCGTCGCTTTGTTCGACTTTCTTTTACCATTAGTTTGTTCATTTTTACTGCGACGTTAGCGTCACTCGAGCCAAACTTCTTTTATAATGTATGTATGTATGTATGTATAAATACACTAATCAACCACTATATATTAATAGTCATGAAATAAGACTTTCTTTTTAATTTATCAAATATTATAATAGCTACTAATGAATTTGTTTCAAAACACGCTTAGATTACAAATTTAAAACATCTCGTATTATAGAAACAATTTTTATAAAGCATTTAGCCTTTAGTGTTTCATGGTAAACGAAATATTTAATACTTTCATTGAAGCTGCAAAACAACTTTTTGTCCACAATGCGATACTGTGTTGCATTGTGGGCTAAACAAAATTGAGTCTGTTATCTGTTTTACGTTTTTCTTTTTGGAAACATTTTTACTTTCGTAACAACGAATCAAACAGAGCCTAATATACCCTACGGTATGTATGTATGTATGTATGCACATACAAACATACATATATGTAATAGAAACATAACACACAGTAAATACACACAGTATAATAGCAAACGAATGAAGGAGGAACGATTTGAGATAGCAAAACATATCTCGTTACATCGGTTGCTCTGTTTTCAAACAAATCTATAACTATACACATTACAACCAATCCCATTTCTAGTGGTAATCTATTGTTTTTGTCTTTAGAATCAAACATGCTAGCAATAAATTTAATATATTAAACAATTTCACAGATTACACTTATTTAAATGCTTGAAATTTGTATTACATAACCATGATTAAACTAATTGAATTTTATTTTTTGGTGGAGGTGCTTACATACTTTCCATATATATATATATATATATATATATATAAATAACAAAAGAAAACAGATACGGGTACATAGAAACGCAATGAAAAATGTGGTACGCTTGTTTAATGTTTAAAAAACAAAATACAAACGCACAACATCCAGAGAGAAAAGAACATAAAGAAATATAAATCTTAATAAAAATATTACGGTTAGCCAAAAAGTAATTTGGTCGCAATGGGGTAACTAAAGGGGGTAGTCACGTGACAAGACAAAGTGGTGTGGCAGTAGACTAGAATTGTACTACTGCCGCCGCCGCCGCCGCCGCCGCTGATGCTACAGTGAAATGAGTCGTCTAATTGTGGGGGCCGCCACTGTTCTGTGCTAATTAAATCGACAAAGCGCCCCTAACCTAACCAACCTCCTTAACATTTATTCGTCAGTGTGAAGCTTGTATCAGACTGATTGTGTTAATATTGAAATACCTATACCTATACCTATATATATATATATAGGTTCACCTCAAAGGCAAAGTGGTCTACGTTTGTATTACGTATTATATAATATGTATACATACATACATATGTTCCTTTCATAAAGACTACATTTAAACTGCTTTAACACTATTATATGAATAACGAGCACAGTTTAAAATTAAGTATTTAACGATTTGTAGCGCGGGCGGAACTATTAAAATAAAAATCATGAATCTTTTTACATATCATAGCACGCAATAGTTCACACCCTAACCGGATTAGAATCATTAACAATTCTGTCCAACTGTAAAAAGAAAATTGGGTTACACACACACACACACACATACACACACACACACACACACAGCACACACACACACACACACACACACACACACACACACACACACACACACAACACACAACACACACAACACACACACACACACACACAACACACACACAACACACACAACACACACACAACACACACAACACACACACAACACACACACACACACAACACACACACAAACAGTATTCAATGTTGTGTATTCGTGTACAACTATCATAAATAATATCCATTGTCAAAATGTTACTATATAATAAACAACAATATGCGTAATAATAATAATAATGTATTTATTTATTTTCAGAGTCAACGCAGGCAGATTTCAAAGTAGAAATCGCCACGGAATTACCCACGTTCCTGACATCAAGTCAAGTGTTCAAAGTGACCGCCAAATCGAACATCATCCTGCCATGCCAAGTCACACATCCTGGTATGATGTTATACATACATACATACATACATACATACATGTATTTTAATGAAATTAAATTAAAACGGGTCATTTAGGTACGCATCAAGGCTATCGCGTGCTTAATTTGACTTTATTTTAAACCAAAATGTCATTTATTTATTACTTATAAGTACTTTATACTATAATAATGGCTACAGTTTTATACTTGATGTAGTCCACTCGATAAGACTACTCGCATTCTACTAGCTATATTGTATATTGATTCAATCATAATATCAACATATACTTTAGAAAATTAGCTGATTTCATATTAACATTTACTAAAACCATTATTATGAGGGGTGGTGAGGAGTGAGAGGGGAAGATGTATGATTAGTAAAAGAAATATCAATCATTGAAAATTATTGTTAGCTAACAATACATTATTACACATACAATATTTTATGTAAAAATAACTGATTTTCATTGAAATGAAAATTTAATCAGTTAATTCGATTTGGATAAAGCTGCAATAGGTAATGTGTTTACGGCCCTATTATATGTGCAAAAGCATCGTAAATAATAATAATAATAATAATAGATATGTAATGAATGATTATATAAACATTTGTAAAAAAAAGCAAATAAATATAGACTCATAGTGTATTTAGAATAAGCCTAAATATATACCTACATAAAATTTGATCTTGTCGCGTCTTGTGTGTATATAGTACCGCGTACCGCCGCTGTTGCTGTTGCAGCTCTAACATAATTTTCAATTTATCTTCTCGGAGAAAACTAAATTTCCTTCTCAGATATTCATTACAACGTTCATTAGACACGTTGATGAAAATGTCTAGAGAAAAAAACGAAAAGATAACGCTTCAAGTATCCTACACTGTTAACACGTAAGATTAATTCTGTTGCATTAGTTATTCAAGTCGCCGAATCACGAATCCTTTTTCGTTTTTTTATGCCTTTAGTGTGTGAAACAATTTTATAATTCGTTGCAATACTTATTCCTTAGTGTAAATATTTAATAATTATATTTTCTGAATAATAATAATAATAATAACTTAATCGATAAAGTCGATAAGGCATCAGTAATGATGCGAATGAAATAGCTTAAAATTGAGCTTCACTGGGGATTTAAAATATCTGCACGGATGAAAAGTTCCGTTTATACTATATGTATGGAATCCATGGCTTGTTAGTGTGTGTGTGTGTGTGCGCGCAGAAGCGTTTCGCGAATAAACTGATTTATGATATGAACCAAATTTCATTACGTTCTGAAAATAGATACTTCACTTTTTTAATGACTTAATTCAGACTCACTTATGCTGAAACATTTATCATCAAAATGGAGAGGGGCCTGAAATTAATATTAATCGCATTTTGCTGCGACGCAGAATCACGAATTGATATACATAGGTACCTAATGCTTTAAATATTCGAAAAATAGTTAAATTACTATTTGAGAACAGACATCTGTTGCTAAAGCCCTCCAGGTCAATCGGACAAAATTGGATACAGCTTTCGAGCGGGTGGGGGATTTTTTGTTTTTTTTTTCTTTTTAATTTGGTAGCACCCTGC
Source organism: Nebria ingens riversi (assembly GCA_018344505.1). NCBI lineage: Eukaryota > Metazoa > Arthropoda > Insecta > Coleoptera > Carabidae > Nebria > Nebria ingens. The sequence goes on along the minus strand of JADQWA010000289.1, from coordinate 169,193 downwards.
AATTATGAAACTCGCAACATGAAATATCAATGGAAATTATAAAATAATGACTACCCTTTGGCCCAATTTGTTTGAAAGTATTTCGAAAAGTTTTGCCGAAATTGGATAAAATGTTCAAGTTTGAATTAAAACAAAAATGGCCAAGCAGTACTAGAACAAATGAATAAACCAGAGGCGCCTTATTTAAAAAGGGTTTGCTCTAAATCGGGACACTGGTCAGACGGCGTGACTGCGTTAGGGGGCCGGAGAGGGAAGGGAGGGAGGTCTGTAATGTCCTTATATCATCACTAGAAGTGTTGTAGTTGGCCTGCTTTGGGCCTGTCCTCTGAGGCTATGTACGTAAATTCATTTAACTAAGTTAACAGGATAAAGCTCTTAGTCGACACACTAAATTTGATAAACAAAATATTTGATTTAAGCTTATATTCATGTTTAAAGGGGACTCTATTTTCCATTCAAAATTATACTGAAAATAAATTAAGTAATCTGTGTTTTGTTACAATAAACCGTAATAATAAAATAAAACTGTATCAATTGATGATGATATCATTTATTCACACACACACACACATACACTATCAATACCTATAAATATATATATATATATATATATATATGGTATATATGTGCAACAGTGGATGTGTGCCAAAACACAAAATGAAAAAGTGAAAAACGAATTTTCCATCCCTGGTTAAAAAACAAATTACACTTCCTTTTTAATTGTCGATTTTTTGCCACGTCGCAAACAATTTACAATCGAAATAACCATTGATAATTTCACTATAGGTATCAGTTTTAACCCTTTTTCCACAAACATTTTAATTCATTCTTTTCAATTCGAATCAACGTTAATATCTTAAAATAAATGGTTACATTTTTTATGTTTATTATAAGCTCATGTTGGTTTAGAATTTTTTTAGTAGTATATCGAGTAGACAAAAAAAAAAGAAATGTTTATTTGATGATATTTTACGTTAATTGCTTGTTCTACTCCCCCCCCCCCTCCTACCCCCTTCCCCTTCACCATTCGGTTGAGTATAACATGTGCTTTTCTGCTAATGTAATGAACTACATAAATTTTATTTGTGAATGCAAAAAAAATTATGACCAAGTTCTGGGGGGCTCAGCAAGAATTTGGCCGCGATAAATTTTGACTTTGTCCGGGGAGTTTTATTTTATTTTTTTTGTGTTCCCATCCAGTGGTCTTTCCGTTCCGGGTGGCCGGAAATGCGAACGTGTTCGTTATGGTTCCGGGGCCAAGCCTTAAGTGGCCCCACACCCACTGCGTCACCCGCCAAACTCCGGTTATGATTAATAACGCTAGTGCCACCTGTCTACGAATAATTGAATTAGGGAATATATGCTGCTTTACTAAATGCTATTTAAAATTCTATTCGTCGACTGTGTTCCAATTTACAACGGCACCCCATTATTATTATTATTATTATTACCTTTTTTTAATTCTAAACTAAAACGGAAAAGTATTTTACATGGTGTAAAACAAATTACTGAATCATGTAAATTTTGAAGGCTGTATGATACATTTTTACATTTAAAAACGCAGTTTGTAGCGAAAAGTTTTTAAAAAAATTTATACCTAGGTATAACTTTGTCCTGTGTGCGTATCAAAAGAGATTCATAAGAAAATTGTGAACAAGATTAAAAACAATGTTACCAACGCAATATTTAAGCAGGTGTTTTATTTGCCTGTGTGTACAAAACAAAAAAGAACTTTTTTAATTAAAAATCGTTCACAAGACATAACTTTTTCAATTCTATGCTAATAATAATATTAATTATGATGCTACACCTGAAATTCGGACATGCACGAAAACAATATTTAATCGCGTTCATCAACTTGATTAGTTTAATTTCGCATAGTGACTACAATATACATATATGCGTGCACATACCAGAGGAAAACGATTTAAATAATGGTTATATTCCCTGAATAGATTTCTGAATGTAATAAAGTTTAAATGTCAAAATGCACAAAGTTTATCAACGTGATGATGATGATGTGATGCAGTTCGTCTATCGCATCACTAATTAAAACTTAAATGATGCGACAGAGTATTAAAACCGCTTCAAAAGCCAACCAACCGCCTCTTTATTAAAACTATTATCGAAATCATTATGTGCATCTTGAAAGTGGAATAAAAGCATTTTCATACAGATTTAATTATATATATATACAGTTTTAAATGATGTTGTTGTTTTCAGGTAATTTTGTGCTGGCTTGGAAGCGCGGCATCGCAGTTCTTTCAGCGGGTAACGTTAAAGTGTCTCCCGATCCAAGAATAAGCCTAGTGGACGGGTATAGTCTGGAGATCAAGGACGCTCAATCACAAGACGCGGGTGACTACATTTGCCAGATTGGAACTATGGAACCTCGCGAAATTACACACACTGTTGAGATACTTGGTAAGTTTTAATAGGTAGGAAAAAAGAAATATTTTCTAGGCTTCGGCCAACCCAGATGGGTCGCGAATTATTTACAGCCGGGTTAAGTATCTGTCCGCCGTGCACTGTCAATCATAAGCTGACACCAGCTATATAAGAAGCGACGTACGTTTTAACAGCCATCAACATTCGTGCCAACAGATTTGTGGGAACGGTTGTCGGAAATATATTTTATTTGAATTGTCGATGACAGCTCCCTTACGAATCAAACGATTTTATTATTATTATTATTATTGTAACGAATAAATTTTAATAATTTCAACTTTGTCGAAAGCACGTAGTTTGAAAATTAAATATTTATTTAATTTTAATAATTGATATTTAATTATTTATTTAAATAGTTAAATATCAATTTCCGATTGAATGATTCTCGCTCTAGTAACAAATTTAATAAATTTTATGTACGCGTTGTTTAAAACAACACGTATGTATGTATGTATCTACTACTAGTGTGACGTCATGTGTAAATAAATATATGATGCAAATGATGATGATGATGATAATAATAATAATAATACTAAACGTAAAAAGAAAACGTTAGATTTTTTAGTCGAACGAACTTTTGATCGAGCCGTGATTCAAGCTTTCGACTGAGGCTTTACAATATCACACCTCGGTGGATATTGTCAAAGCTGCTGGAAGCTCTCTCACAAAAGCTGTCTTTTGATATTTCAGCCCCTCGCACTGCCACACAATCCTCCCACCCTCCACCTCCTCCGGGAATCGTGTCTATATAGTTTATAATGTCGATCCGAAAATACAAGGATTGTGTCAAACGTGTTATCGTTGAAATTGGGTTTCTTTCCTTCCTTGCTGGCCTTCGAGCTCTGCTACGGCACAGTACGGTTTCGAAGGTCTTTTGTACATACATACATACATACATACATACATACGGGGTTATTTACGCAATCGAAATATAGTTTGGCAAATCAAACATATTAAACAAGATTTTTCTTTTGTTCAATATTTCACCACATAAACATAATCGCCAATTTATACTAGTCGAGCATAGTTCCGGTTATTCTATATAGAATCGAAAGCACGCAACTAAAGTTTACGATTATTATTATATCTAGAAAGACCAATGGCGAACTAGGTCAACAGAGTTAAAATTTCAATATTTTCAGTTCAGTACACCGGTTTAGTGAGCCATTATTCCTGTTTCCCCTTGCTAACCCTTCTAGCCACTCTTCTTCATCGTAACAATCAAAGAACTTTTAACATTTATTGTAAATATATATTTTCGCGTTCCACAAATTCAATAGTGATTTAATTAGAAGAGATTTGCTTAATTCATCGTGTAAACATACACAAGTTAAGCGCTTTGAACACTTTTAATTAAGTAGACACAAAAGCGTTTCTACGATTGATACTCGTTCCTCTTTTGTTTGAAGACGCACCCCTCCCCCCCCTCCACCACGCCTTCAAACACCAAACAAAGCAGATCTACACGTTGGTCAATAACGGCGAAAGTTAAGCATCCAACTAACTTGGTGTTTCTTTTGTTCCAGTGCCGCCTCGAGTGCACTACATCTCGTCAAACGGTCGCGTCGAAGTCAAGAAAGGCTCAGCAGTCCGCCTCGAGTGTAAAGCAAGTGGTAATCCGGTGCCCACCATCACTTGGAGTCGCCGCAACAACTTGCTGCCCAGCGGGGACCAAACGCTGATGATTCCGGTGCTAGCACTGGAGCGCGTCGACCGCCACCAGGCCGGAGTGTACCAGTGCACCGCTGGCAATGGCGTCGGAGAAGACGTTACCGAGCAGATTGTTTTACATGTTTTATGTAAGTTTTAGTATCATGTCTGATGTCTATGTATCATATAAATTGTTCAAAGGAAAGTGTAACCACAAGCATTCTTCTTCTTCTTCTTCTTCGTCTTGTAGGAAGGAATGAAAGACGTTGGGAATGGAGTAAAACCAGAAAATAGTCGGTTCCGCAAGTATTCTTATCTGATTATTCAGTTTAATTAAAGTATATTGAATTCCTTCAAGACGTGCTTGGTTATATACCTACATACATACATACATACATACACCAGGTGGATCTCTAAACATGTATGTACGTACATAGATAGATAGATACTCTTGGCGCTTAAAGCCACCAGAGCTTTTCAATTTACTTAAAAACCAGATTCGTTTTCAATAGGTACACATAAAAAAGTGTTGTGCGAATTTGGAGGCTAGCATGGATAAGTTTCGTTTTAGAAAGGGCCGCAAAATGCAGTAAATTTCAATTTTGATTCTTGCTAATATTACCGCGCCATAATATCCATCAAAAACTTTTGCGTTTGGGGCCCTGAACACTGTGCATCTCGTCATATGATTATAATAAGAGGGGGTGGCGAGGGAGGAGGGGGAGTGGATGGTATCACTCCGGAGAGACACATACAGCCAGCGCGGGCACAAACACTAAAACCCCTGATGGTCCGGACTTTTAGCAGCGCCACCGACAAGATAACGGTGAAACTCGGCACTGGTGCTCGACGGACACTCACTTAATAAAGTCATAATGCATCTCAGAGGGTTTGCAATATTATATAGCAAGTTCCGAACGACGACAGAGTATATATTTATACTATATATATATAGTATAGCTTTTTAGACGTTTTATTTATTTGATTAATTTATTAGCGCCTAAAAGAAAAGCTTGATATATAATAATTATATTATCCTATGTATAGTCCGTGGTTTAGTGTCGTGTTTATTTTCGTAAGACATATAAATTAGTATGCAGGATGGCCTGAAGTAGAACAACTGTAGAAAGTATATGTCAACTAGGGCAGCGTGTAAGTTGAGCCTGGCTGGCGCCTACCTGGCTGCTCTAAACTAACTTTGCGCTAATCATATTAGACGTGCACTGATTACAGACTACTAAAATTACCTACAAATCTAATTTGCAAACTTGCCAACAATTAAAAACTAATGGTTTTTTAAATAGGCACCTTTCGGGCGCCGTTCGCATTTTAATTAACATGTTATATAAAATGCTTTATCTACTGTTTATAAAGCACTTGTAATTTACAATACGTCCACACACATGCATATATACAGACAAATCAAGGCTTGGCCAGGGTATCAAACATTCCACATAACAACACGCACAAGCATAATAATCAACCACAACGACAATTTATTTCGTATTAAGTTCACAAATAAATAATTAAACAGTGTTTTATCGATTTGATAGAAATATCTATGCACATGTAATTTAAAGGCTGCCTCATAATATATTTACGGTGCGGCGCACGACTGTTGGACATGTACTCGCACTTGTAAGTCTAGTACGCTGTTAACAATGTCACTAATAGTTGTTAAGTTAACAATGATTGCAATTCGAAACAATAAGTACTTGGCTAAATGTTGAACTATGACCAGTACTGAAGACAACGTAAGTGGTCAGAGGAATCTAACTTTGTACGTGTGCGTTTAGTCTAAGCCGTTAACATTTATGTTAGAGTTCACATTTGCTTAACAGCTTGTGCCAACATAAATAACGTTCCCTACTTTCAGTGGATTTGCATTATAAAATTATGTTTTCTTTACAACTATAGTTATATGGGATATTTGTTGTTTTTTAATTAATTATTACAAGTTTTATGAAAGTTTATCCAACATACAACTATGTAGATGTGCACTAGGTACATACATATATATATATATATATATATATATATATATATATATATATATATATATATATATATTTTTAACAAATTTTATTTTAAATTTTTGTATAGAATATATATATAGAAATAAATACGACATATAATATAGACTTATAGGGCTCAAATTATATATATATATATATATATATATATATATATATATATATATATATATATATATATATATACATATATATATATATATATATATATATATATATATATATATATACATATATATATATACATATATATATATATATATATATATATATATATATATATATATATATATATAAATATATATATATATATATATATATATATATATATATACATATATCGATGAAACACCGTTATATACATTTATATAGGTATTTGTAGAGGATTCAATTTAAAAATTGTTTTATTCTTTGATATTAAATATCTTTTGAATTCGCTTTGAAGTTTCTGGTCGAAACGAAGCACATTTACTTTCTAATGACGCCACGATTTTTTTCCCTATTTATCCAATCATCAATCGAACGAAAATAATGATGAATCTTTCATAGTCAAATATTTAATACACATGTGACATTTAGAAGGTCAAGATTAAAATCAAAATACTATTCGAGTAGATATCTTCGCAACAGCCGTTGCTGTGCATTAAGTTTTAAAGGACACATTGTTTTATAAAATAATAGGTTAGAAGACGCTGCGTCGCGTATTATAAAGATAACATCAAACGGCGTACTATTTTTCGCAAGACGCCGTGCCGTGCCGTGCCGCCCTCTGCAAGTTAGTTGGAAAGATATACTCTACCCTCGGTAGATATGTATACCTAATGCGAACCGGGAATTACTAAAATTTTCGTTATCTTAGTGCTTTCGTAGTGATGATAGGTTTTGCGAAGCAGAAACAATATGTTTCAGGTGACAAAAAACCTGTTTGGCATTCGGATGTTTGTACCTTGTTAGAAGAAGTGATCCTCTAAGAAGTCAGCTAAGAAGTTACCGGTTCACTCTGTTGTTTATGGCCGCCTTGAGAAATGAACCATCGGACGCTACGTCCAAAAGCATTAATCTTATATCAACCACTAGCCTAGCGTAGCCTAGTCTATAGCATAGTCTAGCACCACCATGCCAGCGCGCGATTCACTTCAATTCATTACCAACGACGTTTCTTTTCCTACTATTAATTGTGCACAACTATTTCAAATTTATATTTAAAATTCGTAATAAATTATAACATATTTGTGTTTGTATCCTCATATTAAAATATAAAACCCTTTCAGTATTTTGCTAATTATATTTTCAGTTATTTTAGCTGTTTTTTTAAACACACGAGTTTTTTTTTTGTCCAACAACTGTGGGAGGAGGGGAGAAGTGGGAGGGGGGGCTTTTTACGTGTTAAAGCTTCACACGCGGTATTAAATATAGAAAATGTTACATCATCTGTGGCGGTGGTCCAATTTAACGGGTTCACACGCCCTGTACTGTACTGTACTGTACACAAGTAGCACCACCTAATTTAAATGGCAAGTGGGAATTTTCGGAACTAATCACATCGGTCACCTCAACCTCCCGTTCCCATCCAATACACGAATGTCAAACACAACATTTTGATGTGATAAAGATATGCCACGCATACATTTAGCTATACCTAATCATATTTGAACCGTACTTCTGTATTTACCTAAGTAATATTAAATATACTACTAAATGCATAATAAATTGTAATTTCAAGACAACAAAGTCATTTTGTATGTTGGTGGTACAACACTTGTATCGTGATTAATCTGATGGTTATCTGTGCCTATAAATATAATTAGTTGTTAATTTGATCAACGGATGTGATAATAGAACAATGATGAATTAGCTGCACCAGTGGTAGTGAACAAACGCGTTTAAAATTAAATTATTTAGGTACCCAAATTTCAAACTCTCTGTCTGTGATGGTTCTAATCAAGACATAACATAATCATATTTTGTTTCATTTGTGAATCGAGTTGCAAGATTTTAATTTGATTAAAATTATTTTAAACTCAACGTTCTTATACGTTAGTATAAAGAAAGTTCACACGCGCGCGCTATGTGTGTGTGGAAAAACGATTATCATAAATTTAAAGTATATGCCTTCTTAACTTTCTGAAAAATGGCGTTTAATAGTGTGCGCGGTGATATTAGAAATGTATATATTTAAATTAACAATCAGTGCCGCCAAGATGAATAATTTTGGTTTGCAAATTTGCGATTAAGCATGTTGCAAAGCTGTTGGAAGATATATCTTCTTTTCATCATACAATTCAAATATAAATGCTAATCGTGACGGGGTGTGTTGTTATTATTATTAATTATTATTTTTTATATACATATAGGTAATAAAACGTAATGTTTACTATCTAAAATATACTTTCTTTCTATATCTATAACTTTTAAATATTCATCAATTTGTAAACATAAAAGTTTCGTATTAAAAAAAAAAAAAAATCAGGCTCCAACCAACAATTTTTATCATACTATAAAACCTCAATATACATTTTTTATTATAACCGCACCATAACTCAGTTTTATAACCGCCACTAAAATATTAAATTAACCAGCTTGATTCATATTTTTTAATACAAGTGAATCTAGCTTTGATTGTAGAGGGTGGTGTGTGTGTGTGTGTGAAGAGGCTCTTATTCTTTTTAGAACCATTTCTAACATTTGTCCCTAAGGGCACTCTGTCTAAAATACGTTTATGACAATAAAACGGATATGGATTCCCAAATGTGCCGCTGCGGTAAGTGCATAGCAGAAAAAGAAAAGTCACTGACTTTTACTATATATAAAACTATATTTGTAGAAGAAGAAGAAGTGTTTTTAAAAAGCGTATATCAATCTATACAATAAAATGATTTACTTGTGAATATTTTGTGATTGTTCTTTGATTTGTGTCTGTGCGGATGGTGGTATTGTGGAAATACTTTGTTTCTTCCAACTTTTAATTAAAATGTGTTATTTGGGCTGAAAGTTTGCAACTGTGAAAGGAAACTTGGTGTCCAGAAAATAACGTTCCAAGTATTAGACAAACTCAAATAATAAGCAGAGAATATTTTGTGTGTGTGTGTGTGTGTGTGTGTTGTTGAACAAACGCACACTTTTATCAAATTTTATCAAATTGTGTAACACATATGCATCAAATGTGTGTATAGGTATATATGAAATATTAAAAAAAATACACAAATGAATAAATGTAGGAATGAATGAATTTTAGTTAGCTTTATTCCGTATAAGAGACAATGAACCGATATGTGTCACTTTACAAGATGAAACAGCATTCCAAGTATAAAGTAAAGAAGAGAACGGTTCTTTTGTTTAGTGTTGGCGGCGGCCATTTGTAGCGGCTAAAGCATATGTACTACATATGTAACATTTGCGCTATTTCTCACAGTTGATAGAGGTATAGGTATATATGTAGCTATTCTTTGATGTCTAGCGTCTGCGACAATTACTATTTGAATACATCACTGTAACATATTACTATTTATAATACACTTTATACACATTTATATATGTTGTTATTATTATTATTATTATAAACAAACTTGTCACACACTGATGTTATATTAATATACATATATAAAGTCGAATTCACATAAGAAGAACATTCTTGTGTGGCATAAATCATCACTACACTTCATATGATTATATGTAAAAAGTGTATGATTCATGCCACTACAAATGTTCTTCTTATATGAATTCGACTTTGTATACACAAATATTTAATAAAATATGTCGTAATTATCGGTGCTATTTGTGCATTATTCAGTGATGCAAATTGTGTTTTAATGTAGACTTGCTCAAATGACTGTTTGATAGATAAAACTGTAATTTATGAATTTTTAAAATTAGGTATTGACATTATTGGGTATTATGAACCTACTGATGTTAAAAGCATAAACAGAATATGTAAATAAAAACAACATATTTTGCGTAGTATACTAGGTATATAATAATCCTTTGTATATTTATAATAATAGAAGAGAGTAAAAAAAGTAGTTTTAGTAATAATAATGGACATGGCATTTCTGGCTTGTTGCGGTGGATTAGGTTAAAATTATAAATCTGTTCGGGATCACATAAAACAATTGATTTAGTGGAAATGGCTTCGGGCAGTGTTATTGGGGGAATGTATGTATGCTGTTATCAATTGTACCCGTATGTCAGATTACTAATAAACACAAAACACCCGTTTGCCTCATATATTACCTACAGCGGTGCGGTGGTGGGGGAGGGGGATCATATATTTAGCCTCATAAAGGTACACACACACACACACAGATACAACGCGCATATTGAAACGACATTTTAATTATCATCACAGCCAACGTGATGTTATTTATTCATTCTCAACTATTTATGTTGGTTGACACATTTATCAACACTATACTATTTCGTTTTCATATTATTTCTTTATCGCGCAATTATTATTATTATTATTATATAGTTAGGTAGATATTTTTTATGAATTATAAATATTTTTTTATGTCAAACATAATATAGGTAGTCTCTATATTTGTGTAGGTATTAACATCAAAAACAAATGTGAAATTTTGCTACTGGTTTAATTTATATTTATAAATGTAAATTTTAAAACACAAAAAAAAAGATTGATGTCATTCCAACGTATTTTAGTTATTCAAAGTGTAAATTTGTAACATACAGGTAGACGAGGGGTGACTGTAGATACGTTTTTGAGAGAGAGGGATGGGTGGAAAGTAAGTGAACCGAATTGTAATCGGTTATCACAGACGGTTCTAGTGTTTAGTGGTGGCAGCGGGACGATAAATCAGTCACCCGGTCGTTTTTTAGTACGTCTCCGTACGCTGGCTGCCGTGCTAGTCCGGTCAGTGGCAGCGTTCAGCGTTCAGCGCTTAGTGCACAACGCCGGACGCGAATACTACTATCGCGAATCTAAACGCCGCGTCCATAGGGATTAAGCGATTAACTGGATTAAACTTAAAACTACCTCACCAAGCACACTATACCTATTCTCCCACTTTATACTATATATATATTTATGTATTTATATATATATATTATATATATATATATATAATATTTTTAAAATTATTTTATTGCTTTTACAAGTATCGATTAAAAGGTTCCAAATATATCACAATAGAGGGTCAACGGATCTCTATGTATATAAGTAGACAGAAGGGAAATGTCATATCTTGTTCAAATATGCTTAAATAATAGAATGTAAATATTCTCTTGACCTATATATGTATATATATATATAACATATATTTTAACCGCTTTCTACTGTTTATATGTGTGAATATTGTCAGATGCACGTACATACATACATACATACATAAACTTTTATATAACATTCCAAAGTAAAGTCGTCTAGTCTCTTAGATTGTTGCACCATCAACCTCCTAGAGGTGGATATAATATAATATTAGATCTAAATGTATAACGTCCCTTTGTCTGACATTTATTATAAAACGCAGTTATAATATTTATCTACATATGAATATGAATTATTATTATTATGTACTACAACGTTATAGGAAATGTATGGCCGATATTTGCTGTATTCAATACCACTTTACCATGATGGATAGCTATAGAAAAATAAAAAACAATTCATCACCTCTAGTATGTACCTACTAAATGCCTACTTAGCAAGCAACTTAACATCGCAGATTTATCAACAAATGCCATAAATTAACCGCTTTGAATTCGCTGCTGACTCGACACGGTACGGTTCGCATCACCCACCCACATTAGAAGATATGATACTGATGTTATAATAAAAATTCATTTTGAAAAGATTCCATGTAATACCTAATGTGATTAATTCGACTTGGAAACTTTGGTACTTAATTAAGTCGATAAAAGGTGCTTGACTGGTGGTGGTGGTACGATGTACAATTTTTGATATGTTCACCGAGATAAATAACGCGCGCAAAGAAATTCATTAGACAATTAAAACGTAATCGTCAGCGTCAATCTGATTATCCATCGAACAACAAGTACTACTTCAACTATACATATACATAGGTAGTCTACGTTGTAATATAATGTATAGATTTTTTTTTCCTGTAAACCAAACCGCTTTCTTGAATCAACAAACCACACTCGTAAGATAAGTGTGTGTGTGTGTTGTAAAAAGAATGAATTTTGTGCGAATATAAGAATAGTAAAGCAATCTTCCAAATCAAATTATGAAACATTCCACTGTCGCAATAATTATTTTAATAAAAACTATTTATATATTATAACTAAGGTATGTACATATTGTATACTGACAGGGTCACTACATATAATCCTACGTCATTATTCCGTTACCTATACTCGTATACACAGAGATTCGTTTTCATTAGAATTGAAGGGGACATAATCATACATAAGCCCGTACGCTGTTCTCTAACACAAACACCCCTTACATTAATAGGAAGTCGTCATGATGGCTGGGGGTTAGAGGGGTGGAGGGGGGGGGGGGGGTATTACAGCTTCAGTACCACACATAGAAATGCATCTGCCTCTGTGTGGTCAGTAAGATGCTCAACCAGTTAAGCACGTCGCTAATTTGAAGATAATACTATACTACCTATAATAATAAGTCGTTCTTTAGAGCCATGGATAACATACGCAATGATAGATAATTGATTGATATAATTAGTTTCGTTATTGATTTGTATAGATATAAATAAAAATGAAAATCTCGATACTCGTCCAAAAAGTGATTCTAATCCATTCGGAATGTAATACATGTATCGTTTTAGTGTTGTTGACAAATTGTTAAAATATTCATGGATGCACTAGTGGTGCACACTGGCTGCTGGTGTATGTATGTACCTACTCTCGACGGTGTAGTTAAGTTGCATTCATATATCTTATTCAGTGCCGGTGCCGGTGCCGCGTTTCTACTCTGTAAAACTTTAACAGTCTGATCTTATCTGGAATTGTTGCAATCGGATTGCGTCCACAATTTAAACTGAACCAATCTATGTTTAGATTGAACAATTGGTTATTTTTCATTAAATATTTATTCTGTTTATCTGTCTGTCTGTCTGTATATAGAATTTGAACTTATCTATACCTTTATAACCTGCAGACGACAGATATTTACGTATATCTTTTATTTACTATTATATAGTATGTCTATTCCTATGCCTGTGTGTGTGTGTGTGTGTGTAGTCATCATATTTATTTTTCAGGATTTTCTTACGTCGTTCGGTCGCTCGGACGACGACTATTGATAAACAATATTTCATTGTTATGAAAGAAACGGGACAAAAAAGAAATAAAAATCCCAAACATATAACAATAGCGTCCAATGGGCACAAAACCAAGAGGACGTCGAGCTTAAGCTTAATGCTTGAGTATTATCTAACCGTACAGTGTATGTGTGTGTGTGTGTGTGTGTGTGTGTGGGGGGGTGTGAGTGTGTGTGTTTCGTCCAGTTATCCATGGAAACGAGACGTATTGAATAAAGTGGAGAGGGTTTTTTTTTAAAGTTATTAATTGTAATTTGTTTCGAGTACAGATTAAAACTAAAGACAAAAAACGTGTGTGAAGAAATTAAAAAATGTTCAAATAAACGTAACCCTTTAGTCAACTAGTTCTGTAAGCAGTCAAAGGGATTAGATAGGGTTTAATGATGCTTGTTTTTCACTGATTAGCCCTCGAAAAGGGCTAAACCATGGTTTGGGATAATACCAGAACATTGATTATAATCCCACCCTCCCGTCGCGACGGTAGCAATCAATGACGTCACTTGGCTTTCCCAAATACTAGCGATGCTGTAACTAAGAGGCTGTCTGTCTGTATGTATATATGTATGTATGTATGTATGTAGGAGTTTGAAACATTAATTTCTATATTACTGGGGCCGTTCGTCAAACATCCGGTTCTCAAATTTTATTACTAAATTCTCGAAAATTTAATATTTACCTCTTCTCACACAGTGCACAGCAACATGCACTAAGATCAACTCTAACTTTATTCTCTCTTCCTCTCTCTCTCTCTCTATGGATGTGTATATATGTGTGTGTTTGTGTGTATAGATATAATTTAGATTAAATTCAATTATTCCGTCAAGTTTTATAGATTTAATCAACAGATTTCATCAAATTGCATTTGGTTTATTAATATTTTAATTTATTTTGACTTTAGAGATAAATTTAAGTATTATAAAAAATCGTTGCACTGATTTAATATATCGCGCGCGGAGACTGTGTGTGTGTGTGTGTGTGTTGACAGTATTTTTTATATCTTAGTAATTAAGTTGATTAAAAGTTTGCATGAAAAGAAAAATAAAAGTCGGCCATGCTAGTACAATATTAACAAATGAAGAGAGTAGTTATACATTTGTTTTAATTTAATTTACCATATTGTTACATATGTATTAAACATGGACCAATTAGCTAAATATTTTCAAGAAAACTTTTCTAACACATAAAAACTCAAACTAATTTTACTTTAGAGACAACAAATATAAAAAGAAACGCTCTTAAACAATTTTATTGTCGAAACGTAGTTTGCCTAGGTTTTGTGTGCGACGTCATTACTAAACCGTCTTTTGTACTCTGAAACAATAGCGGCGAAGAAGAAGTTATTTACACAGGCCTGTCAATCATATAAATATTATAAAAATAGATTTGGAAACATTTTTCGATAGATACATACATACATACATACATACAACTATGTGATCTTATAACGGAGGATTAAATCAAACAGATTAGTTCAATACGGCGAAACACAACAGCTGATTAAATCGCAAATGCGGGTAATTGTTCCTATAGATTAAACTACAACAATTAACCCTTTCTCAGTGACACAAAAGCTTTATACATACATACGTATATATAGGTAGTGTGTGTGTGTATATATATACAGTACTACATATATATAGGCTTATATTTACGTAGATATGTATATACATACATACATATATACATGGCGAAAACATTGATAAGTAATCAATGCATGAAGAACAAAATAATGACCTGCCAATGACAGAACAGCCTGTATATCTACGTGGTATGTGGCCATATAAATATATGTATGTATGTTTGTATATGGGATTGTAGATTGCTTTTGTTAAATCCAGTATATAGTTAATTTGGTACTACAGAAAGGTCGATTTACACTGCTCAATAAAAAAAATGCTAACATGTCGGGTTGTTATCAAATTATTATTGTCTTTGTCATTGATGGATTATTTAGCTTTGTACTATTAATTGTTTGCTATGCTAATTTCTATTAAATAAACATGGATTTATTATTTCATTATTTAGGTATACAAATCCAAATTTATGATATATATTATCGTAGTTAAGAAAATTAATACTTATGATGACAATAGAAAGAATTCATTTGAGTGTAGAACATGTACTACATACATATGTATGTTGACCTAAAAGCCCAAAGCCATAAACATATTTAATACTAGAGTAGCTACTGTTTAGTGCACAGGCAAAAATTGAAATTTTCACAATAATTTCATTTACTAAAAAGTGTTTTCATGTTTCGTTTTTTATCGTCCCTCTGTGGGGCAGGCTCAAATTAAATAATACGTACATATTAGCCTACTTGTTGCACCATAAAAGTACTTTCAAACTCTATTTTGTTTCAAAAATATATTTATATACTCACACACACACACACACACACACTAAAGTCAAATATATATATATATATATATATATATATATATATATATATATATATATATATATATATATATATATACTTACGTATATAATATTAAAAAAATATATATAGAAAACTATAAAGAATGATTTTTTTTTTATAAAAAAGTCCCAATACTTGAAAACAGTTCGATAACAATTGCTATCGGAAAAACATTTTAAATAATACGTTGTGTGGTACAAACGTATACAAAAGTTATTGCCAAAGTTTCTCTATAGTCTATACACACGTGTGTGTGTGTGATGCAGTTCTAGAGTTATCCGCTTGTATATTTATTATTTTCAGTTTCAGGCCAGATTCGGGTCAGCAACCGAATACTGAAAATCTATCTTTCCACACATAGTCAGACCGTTTTCTCGTGGAAACAGATAGTATAATATAAACAAAAGCCTGCCGCTGCCATTTGCCTTTGAATGATTCTTTTTTCATCCCTCTTCCGAATGGACACGTTCCAATGTTTAATAGTCCGGCCACGTGCCGCGCGGCTATAACATAATCGCCTAAGCAACTTTTTATACTTATTATAGAAATGACAGATTTCGTTTTGTTGCAAATACAATTCAATCCTATATCACGATAACAGAGCTTGTATCATTCAAAATCGAATACCTCTAGAATCGCATTTTAATGAATTGCATATACATTTTTGTAAAATAAAAATAACGACAAATTGCGTCTGTTGTTTCAGATCCGCCGGAGATCAGTGTCGAAAGGCCTGTGGTGCACGCGGGGGAGGGGTACGAGGCGCAGCTCGTTTGTATAGTGCACGGCGAAAGCCAACCAGAGGTAAGACAAATGACTGTTTAGTTGAAAAAGTTTTCAATTCAATTACAATTACCTATTATTAAATGTGTCGACATTGGTGTGGTACGAAATGTGTTTTTAAATGTAAAATTGTATAACTGCCTATGTGCGCCTTTACGGATGTGTGCCACTGACAGACATATGCACTGAGGTGGCTATGATAAATATTGGAGAAGCTTTAAGCTTGCTGTGCACTGGTAGCTAAATTAGGATTAGTGCCGGCCGATATATTTCACCTTTGAACTCGCGCTGAAATTCTGCTAACTTTCTTTTTAAAATAGAATTTATATTCTTCATATATACCTACCTACAGTGAAAACTTTTTTCTTTCTATAATATTGATTTAATATTTAAATTTGTATTTATTTGTAATAGTTTATGTACAATATTACAAAGTTGAAATATAAAAATAAACGTATCTGATGTGTGAATAGTTATACGAGTAGGTGTATATATATATATATATATATATATATATATATATATATATATATATATATATATATATATATATACGAGCAAAGATAGCATAAGTACAAAGTTTTGTTGGGGTATTTATTTTAGCCGTGTGCCCTTAAAATATATGTGAAAAGTTAGCAGAGACGTACAGAGTGCTTTATTAAAGTTGGCAGAGAACGTCAAAACATATACCATTGTCAATTTATCCATACATACTTATATATATATATATATATAACAAAAGTTTACTAAAAAAGAAGAAAAAAAATAATACATGTCAGAGAAGTAGCTATAGGGTAATCATCTGTTTGAAAAACTTCTATACAGATCAACTGTGACAAAGCCGCGAAAAAATTGACGTGTTTCTATGATTTATAGCCACATATTTAAAAAAAAAACTACCGCATTTTATAGACCCTAATTCGTATTCCGTAACCACATATAAATAAGTTGCAATAACTAAAACAAGCTCCGCTCCGCCATAATAAAACACAACTAGCCAAAAACAAACAATTCTCTTCCCACAGTTTTACAAGCAACTTTTATTGCCTGAACTATAATCACAATCGTTTTAGTACTACGGAATGTATGTAGTACATACCTAAGAAGGAAGGGATTGCAATGGAGTGGCAACATAGTTTAAGTGCATTGTTAATTTTCGGCACTGCGAGAGGGTGTCCGAGAATGGGGCACAGTTACATTCACAAATTTGCTTGTTTATACATAGTGGGATAATCGCTCGGCTATTTGTAAATAATATTTTGACGTTTGCGCCAGACAAATATGTGTTTACGGAAATTGTCGTTCATTATTCAGGGTGCGTGTTTTAGGAACACTGGTGTACACAATCAGGACTAAATACGTACAAAACTTTGTTCCAACGACGGTGTAGAAGAACTATATCAAAGTTGATGCTTAATTAATAATTATAAAAAACTTTTAAGTGTATCTATACTCGTACAGTAGACATCACTATTCACTAAACTTTTATAACTATTAACAGTAATGCACAAGCTCTAAGCGTAACTTTTTAGAAGAAGAAAAAAATACAATATCTAAATTTCAAATAATATTTAATGCATCTCCCTCCTTCCCTCCCCAACAGTAACCGCTCTGATAACTAATAGTGTTCGTTTTAATGTTATATATATTATATATATATATATATATATATATATATATATATATATAGTATATAAAATAAAAAAAGCATTTGGAAAAGTGGTATAGTGGTGCAGAGGAAGAAAACCCTGTCAAAAACAAAATACGGTTCTCTCCATCATAGGGGGTGACACTTGCACCCATTCAGGGGTGTGTGTTATGTACAGACAGTCACTTGTCTCTCGGTAAAGTACGTGACACACTTCAACGCGTACTCCGCGTTCAATATTGCGTTCAAGAGTTCATCCGGTACTCCGAGTATAATTCGAGTACGTAATTCAAACCAAGGCACACACCGAAAATACACCCGAAATTAGCTTATTTAGGCATTTCGATTAAATATTTTCATGTAGATACATAGATACACAAGTATTATCAATATATACCTACCTACTCCACTCACCTATCAGCTGGATGGAATTCATTCTGGACACTTTGTAGATGAAAGTTAATATGTCACACACACACACGTACAACAATAAATTATAGAAAAGCCAATATTACATTTATGATGAATGACAAATTAGATTTGAAAATACATTGATAGTAGGTGGTCATGAATATTACACCAACGCTCTATTACTGTTAGTAAACAAGCTTTAAAACAATGGTTCGCGGTTTAAACACTAAATAACAACAAACAAATTACAATTAAATGATCGTTAATTGAGAATCACTTATTGTGTACACGAGAAGCACCGGCCATTGTAGTGTGTCACTGGTGGTGCAGATGCAAGTATAGGTGATTCCCCTGTTTGATTAAAATGATAGCGCGGTTTATAGGAATTACAAATGAAAATACAACTTGAAATGATAATAAATTGTTTCCAGTTCAAAACGCTTGTTTTGATCTATTTAATAAGGAGGGCCGTGATATTTTAAGATTTAATTACGCCGAAAAATAAATCAGAATACCTGCTGGTTTTGGCCTGAAACTTTATATATTAATTTATACACACTCACAATATATTTTCGTAAGGCTCGCGCCAACTTTTCTAAAGTATGTCGCTATATATCACATCTATACGCTTTATAACAATAATAAACTTCTATTTTAATCTAAATTAGACCACTAACTTTAAAGAATTATTATCTTAGTCCAGATATCCATGGCAATACTGTGTGTGTGTGTGTGTGTGTGTAAAAAGCCAAGCATATAAATAAATCATTAAATCTAAAAATAATTTCATAGCTTTAGATAAATTAGGTTTACACAAAGCGACCGTAATTTCAACAGTAAATGTAATAATAATTTTGGGTTCTTGATAATTTATGTGTTGTGGCGGGTGAAGGGGATGGTTATTTACGTTCTATATAATAATAATAATTCATTTTATGTGTGCAATAAGGTACTTTGGTACAGAGATACGATGCAACTAGACACCACCGAGCGTCGCATCATGGAATCCCGAGGCTCTAGACACACACTCGTTATACGGAAAGTGCACAACTCTGACTTTGGAAATTACACGTGTGTGGCCGACAACCAGCTGGGAAAGTCACGGAAAAGCATCATGCTCACAGGTAGGTACCTACATCATACGACATGTCCATTTTATGTAAGCGCAGAGGTATTTATACTGGTAGAAAATGTGATAAACTGATGTGATTAGCTGGGCTGGTTGTTTGTTGATTGAGTGTCTTTGAAAAGGAAAACCAAATCCGGTAAAATTCCAATCGGCGGCGCGTGGTCAGTATAGAGACAGTTACAACATTAGCTGGATCGTCGAATCGCAGAGTCCAGTGCAGGAGTACCAATTGTGGTTCAGACGTCTTCAGCAAGACAACACAGAGCAATTGCGGCCCTTGCAACACCAGAGCCAACAGCACGCTAGGAAACCACTGCGAAAGGTTGGACCCATGAAACTAAAATTTTATTTACTTTCCCGATTCTAATACCAGCACGCGATTCCGCTTAAGATCCCCTTAGTCACGTGTAATAACATTTTACTGTAATGTCCCTCCGAAAAACATAAGACGCCCCCGAAAACACATCACGTGCAAATGGAGAATCAATGAACACACATTTCTAATAATTAGTTCAATTCCCTGATTGCTGCATTGCCCAAGAGTGCGCCCCTTGTTTCAGGAGAATGACACCCATTTCGGCCCATACGGGATTCGGTCTGATACGCGGTTACCCTACGGGATCCCGGATTGGCGATCCGAGTGGCGGGACGTGATTTTGCCGGCGCAACCGACCCAGCAAATCACGCAGAGCATGAGCTACATCATCCGGGGTCTGGAGCCACTTGCCCAATATGAGGCAAAAGTCCAGGCCCGGAACCGATACGGCTGGAGTCCGGTATCGGAACCGTTTACGTTTGAGACAACGAATGCAGGTCAGTCATATGACAAAGTTCGTAGAGGATTACATACATATATCTATTTATAAGAAATATATATATATATTTTTTTTTTAAACTAATCACATGTGTGTGTGTGTGTTTTTTTTTCTATATGGTGCTACAATCTGCACGTGGTAATCATTTCATTCGCCCCTCAATCTAGAACGACCACCAGCACGTACTATTTATCCATCAGGTTAGTAACTTTAAACAACCTAATTATTATATATTTGTTATTACATCTGATTGGAGCACAAAGGTGCTGTGTTACATATATATATAAACAATTTTCTATCCAGTATGAATACCTTTTAATTGAATGTTAACTTTGTGCTCTAAATAAAAATCTATATATGAAAAAGTGTTGTGTTTTATATTTATTATTTAAATTTTTCAGAAAATGACGTGATAGATTTAGGAATTCGACATTACAGTGCCACGGGTCATCGGGTCCAGTTGTCAATCGGATTCTTAATGATTTTAATCGTCCCCTTCTTCACATAAGTAAACACCAAAGTTGCGACAGCAAAAAAGACTCAAACATTTGACTACAACAACAACAACAACAACTTATCGGTTCCGTTTGTGAATATATTATATTTTGTCTATAAAACTTTAGGACAAGCCACACCAAATGTTTGTATTTTCCTCCCTCGACAACAGTGTCAGACTTGGGGTATTCAAACACTTGCTAGATGCATACATAAATAGTTTCCATTACCTAAGTATTAAAAGTAACATTTTTTATGTTTGCCTTATTTTAAAAGTAAATCAGATTTCGTGGCGAATTACAATCAATCTTGTAGTGAATCGCATCATTTAGTCGAGAAACATCATCGCAAATTGAATACCTAAAAGCCATTTTGTTATGTTACTATATTGTCGAAACTATAAATGTTAGTCATCTATGTATGTACTATGTCCAATTTACTCTAGGTATAAACATGTCTGGACGCAAATGGCGTCCTAGACCTGTGAAATAAATAAAATAATGCTTTTTTATGTACTATACTCAACATCCGAACCCTCTATTCCATAATGTACGCCTTTATTTAAGCAACAGCTTGTACGAATAAATGTGTGTGTGTGTGTGTGTGATGAAGAATTTATATCATTTCTGTACGACGAATGCTTAATTCAATTTATTTATTATCTATTATTTATATTTTTGTATTTCCCTATTATAATACTTATTCAGAGTGCCATATAAGAGTATGATGTGTGTAGTAGGTATATGAATAGTTGCTTAATTTATTTTTTATAACTAAATACTTCATTTAAAATTGTGTGTCATAAATTGCAAATCCAACTGTTATTATATAGATATATATATATATATAAAAATATATATGTATGTGTGTGTGTGTGAAAAGATATAATTTGTTAAGACACTGATTAACATTTCCGTTTAGATAAACGCAATAAAGGTTAATTATTATAATTATTTGGGAATTAATATACGCTTAAATAAACATACATAAACACACAGAGAGACAAAAGAAAGTTAAGCAGTCCTGTTACTTACTTACTTAGTTAAACATAAACCAATTATATTCGACGGTGTTTTAACATATTATACTTCGGAAAACCGGGTCCAAGAATCATAATGTTATTTATGATTTTCCATTATTCAGCCATGGTTAGATGAAGCTAAAAAGCTACGGCCGTTTTGTATTTTACAATCTTAACCATGTATTCAATCTACTCTGTTATGATTGCATGTTGTCTTATTGTTGCTTCATTTCTACACTCTAAGCATGGCTTAATACTTTTGCATACACTTGCCGTTTATAGACGTACTACATATGTAGGTACTTGATGAACGCCATTTTTCAATGTGTAAATAATATTTAAAGAATCCCCTAAGTAAATGTGATTGCTTATTTCTATACAGTATTACTATGTAAATATCATTGTATTTAATTAGAGTTTTACGCGCCGTTTTATAGATTTGTAACGTGTTAACAGCCGCGAGTGCCTGTTAACGGGTTACCAATATATAATAATAATAATAAATAATAATAATATCAAATTGCAATTACTTACTATTGTGAATGATGAAAAATGTTTTACAATTATATAAATAATTATAATAAAATTAAGTGTATTAGATAGATTATTTTTAATATGTAAGCAACAATGCTTCTATATGTCGTCAAAATACACTGTACTCTCAATTCATAAATATCTGATTATTGTTGTTTTTACCACTGGCATATATGTATGTATGTATGTACCTAATAGGGTTCTGTTATACCACGCTGCAATTGGCCAATCATCAGATCCTTATTAATGAAAAGCCAAAATAAATCAATAAAAGCAATGTTAAGAAAGGCATTTCTCGAACAGCAGCGTTTTTTAAAAGTATATCATTCTGTCCGTTTTAAAATTCGATACACTTTTAATAAAAAAGCAATAATAAACACAAAGCAATATTCCACTGTCAACAATCTTAATTCAATTATTTGCATTGCTGATTGATTGCCACTTGAATATTGCCCAATTGGAGTTTGTTTAATAAAGACACGGGGGTTGATGGTGAAAATTTTTAAATTAAAAAAATGTACCTACATTGAACTGATAATGATGTGAATAATAAACCATATTTATATTGTATTATATATGCATTTTTATTTATACCATAAACAAGAAGGCCACGAGAAATAACAAAATATATTGACATTATGGTGAAATTTGATTTCAAACTTTAATTTGAATTTTTCAAAATACCACTGATATATTGGTAAAGCACAAATGTTTTAAAAATATTTTTACTCAGTCTTTATCCTATATCACATAATTTTTACTTAGTAGAATTGTAATTCGTGAAAATGAATGAAGAAAGTGAAGATGAAGCAGCAAAGACGCCGGCCGAAACGGCGGTTACCGAATCAACTGCCGAACTGGCGGGCGAGGACACGCAGCAGGAAAGCGATTTGGAAATGTTGGTCGATGTTACTAAAATTTTTGCCAACATTGCTACGCAAAAGAAGGAAAAAATGATGGTCGGTAGGGCGTTATTGCAGCAACAAGAAAAGTACATTGAGCAAGTTGTACGTATATCTGTAAAATGTTTCACCGCTTTCATCACTCAAAAGCCCTCTTTCTTTATAAAAGCAACGTTATAAAGAAGCTCGAATGGATCGATTAATGTTATTACGTACTCAGCATCGATTCGTTATCGATCAGGTATCTGAATATATCAGTGTCGAACCAGACGTCATCATGAACGGTGTTATTGACTATGCGTCGCATATTGAAATGATGGATAGCCTGTTTGCCGAAGGAGGAAGAAGGGCCTTAATGTTTTATTGGCAAGAAACAACCCCTCCTGAATTAGGTTTTAAGAAATAAGTTTTTTTTTTTTTAAATCCGTTCAAACCTTATCTCTTTTAGAAACTGGTAGATATGATGCTTCGGTTTTACCAGGAACCCCATTTCGACGTATTATAGTTACGGATGGCAGCACCATTTGCTTAGCAGATATTGCAGTTGTTGTATATCGGATAAGTCATGCAAAGCCCATAGATGCTAGGAATTTAAATACTGTAAAACTTTGTCATAATTATATTTTTTTGATCTGAGAATTTATAAAAATAATTTTCAGGATATTTTCTTTGCAACGTTCGATGTCAAAGAGTACAAGAACATTGTTTCAACAATCTTCTGGTTGCTGAAAAATGTAATACAACCTGTTTTGCATATCATGAAAGATTGGGGTGATTTGACGCAATCAAGCGCGGGCCTAGCCATAAAACAAGAATTTATTGCGGACTTGAACTCCTTTGTTCGTTTCGTTCAAGGTACTTGAGGGCAAACTCCTCCCGTTTAATTAAGCTTAACTTGATCGCTTTGGTCTGCTTTCCTAGAAACGAAAACAGATTTGGAGTGTGGCTTGCGTTTCGACGTAGACCAGGAATTATACAAAAACTCGTTGGCAGATCCTATTGTTTTAAAAAATTCGTGTTTGATAACTGAAATTGTTGAGAAAGTTGAGACGACAGTTAAAGGCTGGATGAAAATTATTCAGATTGTTTGTTTATTCTGTTTTGAAAGCAGGAACTTTTAAATCTAGCAGATTTGTTTCAAATAGGTGCTCACACAAAGTCAACAGTTGCGCAGAGAACCAGACACTGTTGGACCTTTTTTGGAATTGGAATACTGGCGAAGGCAACTCGCCAAATTTATGAGTATTATCGAGCATATTAAAACCGAACATTGTATTAAGTATATACAATGTTTAATCCAGGCCAAGTCGAAGATTATTAAAGTAAGGCTCACCCAATGTGGTTTCTTGTCATATTTATATCCCATTTTCATAGAAATGGAAAATCATGGACAATGAAGTGACTCAAGGCTGCAACGAAGCACAAGACATCGTCAAATACTTGTACGCTGTGGAGAAATTCTGCGCTCCCTTATACAAATACGACCCCATAATACTACCCGATTATATCCCAAGCATGCTGTACTCTATCCGAATGGTCTTTACAACATCGCGCTATTACAACACCATCGAGAACATTACTGCTCTCTTCGTCAAAGTTACCAATCAAATGGTGAAGATTTGCCGGTCGTATTTAAACGACGATGGAACCAAAAGCATCTGGCTTCAGAGGAAATGTGATGTTATAAAAAAAATCGAAGTATGCACTTGCCAATTGTTTTAGCAGAATTTATTGTTAAAGTGTTTCATGTTTTAGGTTTGTCTGAATTTATATGCAAAGTATTATCATTGTTTCCAACATACCAAAAAGAGTATGGAAGAAGCTGGAGAACCACCATTTGGATTGTCCGAAATGCACATGTTTCTAAAGTTTGAAACTTTAAAATTACGTTTGGAAAAAGTATGCTGAGCAGCTTGGATTTTACAAAAACCTAATTTATTCTGTTACGGTAGATTGTAGATGTTTTGAACATCACTCTCAAGTACTCAATACTCCAGAGTAGCATGATAGAAGACATAGATATTTACGCCAATAAGTTCAAAGAATTCTTCCATACCATTTCGACAAAAAAATACGACCCTTTAAATCATCGTCGACCTGATTTCGATGAAGATTACGCGATATTCAAACAGAATGTCGTAGACACCGAATGGGAACTAGAAGAATTTGTTGGAAAATCCCTAGATAAACTAAATACAGTTGATAACATCCTCCGGTTGTTGCATAGATTTGACAAATTGAAGCTACCCTGCCTGCATTTGGATGAACGATATCTGGAGGCAATGGAGATGTTCCAGAAAGAGATCGCTACTGTTAGAGACAGATACAATGCCGAAAGACAAGATCCTCCTATGCCAACATATGTTACGCCGTTCGCTGGACGGATTATGTGGATTCGGCAGCTGTATTCAAGAATTTCAGAACCTATGGATACTTTTAAGATAAAGGACCGTGTAGGTCTATTTTTTGACACATTACATAATAATTTTTTTGTCATCTGCATGACACTGTAGCCTTATAGATTGTATGGTACCTTTCCAGATTATGAGACAACGCAGAGTGCAAAAGTGCATTCAAATGTACAATTCGTTGGCCTGCGTATTTGTACACTACGAAATGATTCATCATAAAGCTTGGTTTGATAATTTAGAACAGGTTTATCACCAAAGCACTTTTCGTACTTAATTTCCCTATATGACCATTTCAAATATTTATTTAGGTGCGGAGCTCGCTAAGCATTCCACTACTTACAAAACACCCCAAAACTAAATTGTATATAGTAAATTATGACCCATACATTACAGAAGCTATCCGTGAAACGGAGTACATGTTCAAGCTCGGCTTAGGTACTAAAGTGCTGTTTAAGTTGTGCCCCACGTTTCAATATTAAATTCAATTGCAGAAGTGCCCGATGTGGGCCAGGTGTTATTCTTTTGCCGTGACAAAATTATGGGCATTTTGGAAAATATAAAAGGATTAATACATAAAAACAGTTCAGTTCGAAAATCTATTTTGAAATTGTTTATTCCACTTATGCGACCGAAATTGTTACAATTGGAGAACGCGTTTTTGCCTGGATTGTCGATCATGTCCTGGACTTCGCTCAAGATTATAGAGTATTTTGCAACGATTCAGTCCAATATGGAGCAAGTTGAACGGTTTATTAAAGAGGTAATCTTATTTAGATCTCAGAGTTTCAAGGTGTAAATATTTTTGGGTGTCTCAGGTAACAGATTTAAAAGAAGCTAGGATAGACGAAGGTTTTGAAAATTTGGGGGAGACCTGCATGGTTAACTTACCCAGAAAGGCAATTTATCCGCAAGAATTAGTCAAATTAAGTGAACAACACAAAATTAAAATAGGTACCGTCCTTGTATTTTTATTTCATTCAAAAATAACATTAATATTTCAGGACATGTTGCCACATCTGTGTTATACTCTTAAAAGCTTGCTGTATTGATTTTTGTAGTCCTACAGTAGTCCACAGCTTTTACAGTTCACACTCTATCTACATTTCATATCTGAAAACTAAAGGACATGTTGCACTATCTATAGTTCATTCTTGAAAGCAGAAAGATGCTACAATAGTGAGCTTTTTAGCCGTTTTCTAAAGCTTAAACTTTGCAGAATATGCACTTACTAAAATTGTGTAGATTTTCACACTATATTTCAGCCTCCAGTATTCAGTAGCAGCGCTAGCTTAATGTTCTAATAGTATGGTATTGATTTTCAGGCAGTGTAGCGTCCTTTTATTGTGTACTAAAATTGCACTACATATTTCTACCTTTCAGTAGCAAGCTTTACAATATTTAAAAGTGATCCTGAAAAGTCTCGGACTCTACTGGTACTTCAGATAACTAATATTTATTTTTAAAGCCTGTTTTGAAAATAGCGACTTATTTTAAAATTGAATTAAACTTACTCTTTAAGATATTTGCTTATAATTCAGGAAAAGAAATTGAATTTAAATCTTATACGATTGAAAGAGCTGTTTATGAATTAATCAACAAATTCATGGACTCATTTGATGACCCGGAGTTACAAGAAGGTAAATACAATTGGATGGATCCGGAGCGAGCTGTGAAACCAGTGTCTTCTATAGGAAAAATTGCCAATTCTGACGAAATGGGTAATATTGATATCCTCCACTAAAATATTACATAACTAATGACTCTCCTGCCCAAAAGCTGCTTTTAGGGAAATCGATAGATCAATTCCAATTGATCTCCAAACAATACACAACGAATGTATTGAGCTATTTTGTTTCTTCAATTCAAAGATGATTGATGCTTTAGTCAAAGCAATGAGATTCTCTTTGGAGCTACTCAAACAACGGGAAACTATTCCAAGGTATGATTGCATCGTTGAAATAATGTTGCTTTCACAATCTATAAGTAACGTTCAATAAATCCAGTTTACTAGACGTACACTGCGAAACGCCTTTGGTAAAATGCAACATGGAACTGCATATCCCCATTGCCAATATAGTACCAAATTTGGATGAAATCCAGACATTTTTTAATCAAGTCATGAACAACACACTAGATACCTGCAAACTAGTTACAGTTTGGGCTCAAAGAGATCTTCAAAGTGACAGCGGAGAAGAGCCGTTCATTATAGATGATGGTAAGTTGCCACTACGTTTCCTGATGTCAACTAAACAAAATATTTCTAGCTGCACAAAGTTTAATGGAAAACTATTACCGAAATGTCTACGATCAAAAAGAAATTAACAGATATATGATGAGTCTACAAGGTTCTACGATGCCTCTAAAATCAGATATCCAAAAGTTGTGCCAGGTATGATAATGCATTCAACTCCGAAAGTTGCACTTCGATCTATTGTATCTATTGTTGTTTTTTGCTCAGAGCTACCTGCGGTACTCGTATCTGTGGGCAGAGACCAGGGAAAGTGATATCCTGGAGTTTGTAGCGAAAAATCCATTAATCCAGGAAATTCGGGAAGAATTTATGAAATATGAAAACAAGGCTCATGAGATTAAAGATATTCCAGAGAGTCACTACATTGGTGCTATTCAAGTTGAAATGGGTATTCGTATTCAACAATTATATTTATGCATATGTGTATATATATATATATAATGTTTATTTGTTTTGTATAATTTTAGATCGCTTCAAATTGGCGTTACTGGTAGAGTGTGATGCCTGGAAGCATTTATTAGGAAAGAATTTAACAGTGAAATATAATGAAAAACTAAATGAAATGGTCGATTTTATTACCACACAACAGAAAATTTTAGGGAAGCCTATAACAAATTTAGACGAAGTCAGGTATAAATACGCTTCAGTCTTACTCTAGACTGCAGTTCTTAATAGTTACTCCATTTAAAACATAGATTGGCAATGGCATGCTTGGAAAAAATCCGCGATAACTTCATTGAAATGGACATGGATTTAGTTTTAATGGAAGAAGCTTTCGCAGCTTTTGCAGAATTCAAAATCCAAGTATCTCAAGAAGAAACTGAGCGTGTTGATACTCTACGTTACAATTTCACCAACATGCTAAACAAAGTGATGTCACCCGCAATTGTTTAATCTTTCAAAATAATAACTCAATCTTCCAGGCCAAACAAGTTCAAGAAGAAATCTGTTTGATCCAAGCCCCTTTCCAGGCGGTTCTTGTCGCTGGTGTGGCTCAGTTCCAGCAGGACATGTTGGACTTTGAACGGGACTATGACATAGGTGGCCCAATGGTTCCTGGACTTGCGGCCAATGAAGCTTCGGATCGGGTGCTTTTATTCCAGGCTCGCTTCGATGACTTGTGGCAGCGTTTTGAAATGTATTCCAGTGGGGAAAAGTTGTTTGGAATGGAGGTCAACGAATACCCGATTTTAATATCGAAGAAAAAAGAGTTCAACTTGCTGAACAAATTGTATAGTTTGTATATCCAAGTGAATGCTAGCATTGATGGTTACTTCGATTTATTGTGGTCAGATTTGGATATTGAAGTTATTATCGATGAACTTGCAGAATTCCAGAACCGGTATATTTGTTCAAAAATACAAAATGTTGGATACATATCTAAACATATATTTCAGGTGTCGCAAGTTGCCAAAGGGAATGAAAGATTGGCCTGCTTTCTTGGATTTAAAGAAAAAAATTGACGACTTTAACGAAACTTGTCCTTTACTAGAAATGATGGCCAGCAAGGTAAAGAAACAGTTAGTAACCGTTGTCAGAGGACTCAAAAACTATATTTACTTCCAGGCAATGAAAGACAGGCATTGGAAACGAATAGAAACTTCCACCAAACACAAATTCAATTTGGAATCTCCAACTTTCAATCTGCGAAATGTCATGGAAGCTCCTCTGTTGCAGTATAAAGACGATATTGAGGTAATGCCGTATTATTAGTTTAGATATCATCTTGGCGTTACTGTAACATTTCAGGACATCTGTATAAGTGCCGTCAAAGAAAAAGACATCGAAGCCAAATTGAAACAAGTCATTGCTGATTGGGCTATTGTAGATCTTAAGTTTGCAGTGTTCAAAGGACGAGGGGAATTATTACTAAAAGGAGCGGAAACCGCAGAGATTGTTGCGCTGCTAGAAGACAGTCTTATGATCTTGAATTCTCTTTTGAGCAATCGGTACTTACGTGGTTAGAGAACAATTTTTCATTGTAGAAATTTTACGCTCACTTGATTGTAGGTACAATGCACCGTACAAAAAAGATATCCAACTGTGGGTCGGAAAACTGGTAACGACGTCTGAAGTTTTAGAAAAATGGCTACAGGTACAGAATCTTTGGGTCTACTTAGAAGCCGTATTTGTGGGAGGAGATATATCCAAACAATTACCTCAAGAATCTAAACGATTTAATGTAAGAGTTCTGCACGATATATTAGAGCAAGAATCTAATTATTTACTTACAGAGTATTGATCGTTCATGGGTAAAAATAATGTTCAGAGCTCGTGATATTTTAAACGCAGTAGAATGTAGTAGTGCAGATGAGACGATGACGCAGTTGTTACCGTATCTTCTAGAACAATTGGAAACATGCCAGAAAAGTTTGACTGGATATTTAGGTAATGCCACATAGCACTATGTTTTTTATTTTAGATTACTAATAAGCTTTCATTCCAGAATCCAAACGGCTGTGCTTTCCAAGATTCTTCTTCATATCCGATCCAGTGCTTTTGGAAATTTTGGGCCAAAGCTCCAATCCTCAATCAATACAGCATCATTTATTAAGTTTATTTGATGCTGTACATAGTGTAAGTCTTGTGAATATTGTGTTACAACAAAAACAAATTAGAAATTATTCTTCTCAGGTGGACTTTGATGAAAAAAACATCGATGTCATCCTCGCAATGTTCTCTGATTTGGGTGAGCGGGTACCTTTTGAAAAAAGTGTCACCTGTACTGGTGGCGTTGAAATATGGCTGAATAGTTTGCTATTTCAAGTCCGTGACACTATTAAAAATGTCATCGGCCAGATGGCCATCTCCATCAAAGATCCCGAGTGGGATTTTATTAAAGGATTCCCCTTATTCTGTGGCCAGGTATCTTTCTAAACTTCCCCTTGAAACAATCCATATTTTAGCTTTCATTTAAAAGGCTGGACTCATTGGTGTGCAACTTCTCTGGACCAAAGATGCTGAAGTCGCCTTGATTCGCGCTCGCGTTGATAAACAGATCATGAAACGGACCAACCAATATTTTCTGGATTTGTTGAATAACTTAATCGAGTTGACTACGAAAAACTTGACGAAAATGGACCGGGTTCGGTTTGAAACAATGGTGACGATTCATTTGCATCAACGCGATATTTTTGATGACATTGTCAAATTGAAAGTGCGTAGCAAGACTGATTTTGAGTGGCAGAAACAAGCGAGATTCTACTGGAATGAAGAGAATGATGATGTTTGGGTTCGAATCACAGATGTTGACTTTTTGTATCAGAATGAGTATTTAGGGATTACCGAGCGTCTAGCGATCACTCCGTTGACTGATAGATGTTATATTACGTTAGCACAAGCTATCGGTGAATTCTTTCTGTTCTGAAAATCATGCTGTTTTCTTGACTATTTTGTTCCATAGGTATGAATATGGGCGGAGCCCCAGCAGGCCCAGCTGGTACTGGTAAAACGGAAACCACC
This sequence comes from Nebria ingens riversi, assembly GCA_018344505.1. Taxonomy (NCBI): domain Eukaryota; kingdom Metazoa; phylum Arthropoda; class Insecta; order Coleoptera; family Carabidae; genus Nebria; species Nebria ingens. The sequence goes on along the minus strand of JADQWA010000289.1, from coordinate 137,522 downwards.
AAAGATATGGGTCGTGCCTTAGGGAAACTGGTAGTAGTGTTCAATTGTTCTGATCAAATGGATTTTAGAGGTTTAGGCCGAATATTTAAAGGCTTAGCGCAGTCTGGATCCTGGGGTTGCTTCGATGAGTTCAATCGCATTGAACTGCCAGTTTTGTCTGTAGCAGCTCAGCAGATTTATATTGTGCTGACTGCAAGGAAAGAACGCAAGAGTTCGTTCATTTTCAGGTTTATTGTCAAATCATCGAGTTCTCTTATAGAAACTTTACATTTTGCTTTATGCTAGCGATGGGGATCTTGTTGCAATGAACCCTGAATTTGGCATGTTTTTGACGATGAACCCAGGCTACGCCGGCCGACAGGAACTACCGGAAAACTTAAAAATTATGTTCCGTACTGTCTCCATGATGGTTCCTGATCGACAAATTATTATTCGGGTCAAATTAGCATCTTGCGGTTTCAAAGACAATACGATCTTGGCCCGAAAATTCTATACTTTATATAAACTTTGCGAAGAACAGCTTTCAAAGCAAGTCCATTACGATTTTGGGCTTCGCAATATTTTATCTGTACTACGAACTTTAGGTGCTCAAAAACGTGCGAACCCTGTTGAGACTGAAGAAACAGTAGTTATGAGAGTTTTGAGGTAGATAACTATTTAAACGTTTGAATTCATTTGATATTAATTTATTCTTTCAGAGATATGAATGTCAGTAAATTGGTAGACGAGGATGAGCCATTGTTTATCTCCCTAATTGAAGACATGTTCCCTGGCATTAAATTAAGTACTTCAACGTATAAGGACTTGCAAAAAGCTATTAGTAATCAAACTAAACTTATGGAACTTGTGAATCATCCTCAGTGGAATCTTAAAGTTATTCAGTTTTATGAAACATCTTTGGTACGGCATGGCCTTATGATTATGGGCCCCACAGGCTCGGGGAAAACTAAATGTATCCATTGCTTGATGAGAACCCTAACAGAATGTGGTAAGCCACATAGAGAAATGCGAATGAATCCAAAGGTAAGTCCAAAGAAGCTTCCTGGATATAGTCCATTCAAATACTGACGATAATTTGAAATAGTCCATCACAGCTCCACAAATGTTTGGTCGTTTGGACGTTACCACAAATGACTGGACAGACGGAATATTCTCCACACTTTGGAGAAAAACGTTGAAAGTTAAGAAAACCGAGTTTGTTTGGTAGGTTACTGATTAATAGCAAAATTGAAAGCCCAATTTTGATTTTCACAATATAAGGTTGATTTTGGACGGACCAGTCGATGCTGTCTGGATAGAGAACTTAAATTCTGTCTTGGACGATAACAAAACACTAACGCTCGCCAATGGGGATCGAATTATTATGGCGCCTAATTGCAAATTATTATTTGAGCCAGACAATGTTGATAATGCTAGCCCAGCGACTATATCTCGAATGGGTATGGTGTTTGTTAGTGCGTCAGTGCTACAATGGCCGCAAATCTGTGATGTATGTATTTCGAACTAAAATAAAATTCATATATTTGTGCAAGGTCAACTTTACCTTAAAATCTCTCTAGCTTTTGTTATGAATCCCAATTAATGTTTAACAGGCTTGGTTGTTAAATAGAACCCCTCATGAAGTAGATATCTTCAGAGCTCTGTTTAACTCGAGCTACGATGACTTCCACGTGTTCCTTCAAACTAAGTTAAAAGCAAAAATGCCCATCCTTGAATCCTTATACATTCGGCAGTGTTGCGATATTATAACTGGACTATTAGATACCAGCGAAGAACAAAGAACTTTCTCGGACAAACACCTGGAACGCTTGTACATCTTCGCCTTGATGTGGTCCTTAGGTGCTGTCCTGGAACTGGATGCCCGCGCTCAGTTAGAAGAATATGTCTTGACGCATCCATCAAAACTAGACTGGCCAAAGGTCAGCGAGACTAATACAGTCTTTGAGTTTGTGGTTGGTGACGACGGCAAATGGCAACATTGGTTGGACAGAGTTGAGGAATTCCAATATCCGGATGACTCGGTACTGGAGTATTCTTCTATTTTAGTTCCGAATATTGATAATGTCCGCAGTGGTTTCTTAATGCATTTGGTAGCTAAACAAGGAAAGGCAGTGCTGTTTATAGGCGAACAAGGTACTGCGAAAACGGTAATGATAAAAGGGTACCTTCAATCGTACGACCCAGATTTCCACATAAGTAAGAGTATAAATTTCTCTTCAGCTACGTCGCCAAATATGTTCCAGGTGCATAATACTCATATCATTCTTCCTTTCATTATTAAATTTCATGTTTAATTTAGAGAATTATTGAATCGTACGTCGACAAAAGGATTGGAACAACATATGGTCCGCCAGCTGGTAAAAAAATGACAGTCTTCATTGATGATGTTAACATGCCAATTATTAATGAATGGGGCGATCAAATCACCAATGAAATCGTACGGCAACTTATGGAAGGAAGAGGTATGTATATACTAAAATGCACCTTCTGGTTTACTGGACTTTTCCACGTTCTTTATTACACATCTTATTTTCTTTCCATTCTTTTACGGGTAGGCTTTTATAGTTTGGACAAACCAGGAGACTTCTCCACAATTATGGATATTCAGATCATATCAGCCATGAACCATCCTGGAGGTGGTAGAAACGATATACCCCCACGTCTAAAACGTCAGTTCTGCATCTTCAATTGCACCTTGCCCAGTAACAGCTCCATGGATAAGATCTTTAGTAAACTTCCCGTCAAAGTTTCCCAAATGATGCTTTACTATGTTTATTTTTCTTAGGCCAGATAGGTGAAGGATATTTCTGCTTAACTCGTTTCAACGAAGAAATTGTTGAATTCTTACCACGAATAATTCCTCTTACTCGACACGTTTGGCAACAGACCAAGACAAAAATGTTGCCAACGCCTGCCAAATTTCATTACGTATTTAATCTGCGAGACTTGTCACGTATCTGGCAAGGAATATTAACAATCCAAGGACTGGAATGTCAACAGATATCAACAATGTTGAAGCTATGGCGACATGAATGTATTCGAGTAATAGCTGATCGGTTCACTAACGAAGAAGATCGAGTTTGGTTCTTGGCAAATTTAAAACGACAAGCAGCAGAGGAACTGGGACATTTATATGAACATTTTAGCGATGAAGAGACATATTTTGTGGATTTCTTGCGTGAACCTCCAGAAGCCACTGGAGACGAACCAGACGGATTTTCGTTTGAACCACCAAAGATTTATGAAGAAATGCCTAAGTAGGTTAATTTTTCTTGCACAAACTATGAGATATACATAGTTTTTTTCTAAACAAAAAACTTCCGACAGTTACGAAATAGTTTTGGGTAAAGTTTTTGCGTATATGGCTCAATACAACGAGTTCGTCCGCGGTAGTTCTATGGATATGGTATTCTTTCATGATGCTTTGGTCCATTTGATGATTATTAGTAGAATTATCCGTACTCCACGAGGCAACGCCTTACTAGTAGGCGTTGGCGGCTCGGGAAAACAGAGTTTAACCCGTTTGTCATCTTTTATGGCAGGATATATTACGTTCCAGATCACCATCACCAGGTTTACAACTTAGGACAAATTTCACCGTCTGTTAAATTTATTCCTCAGTTAAATTAAAGATTTAACTGACAGCAATGTTATTTTTCCATAAGAAATGTCAGTTTGATTCGATATTGTTTATTTTAACTAAGGAATAAATTTAACTGAGATTGGTGAAAACGGGCCTTAAAAATATTTGTTCAGTTTAATAAATCCTTAACCTGTTTTAGAGCTTATTCGGCTTCCAATTTGATGGATGATTTAAAATTCCTTTATCGTTCAGCTGGTTCTAAGGGTATTGGCACTACGTTTGTTTTTACTGACAATGAAATCAAAGAAGAATCGTATTTAGAGTACATTAACAATTTGATTAGCTCTGGAGAAATTGCAAATTTGTTTGCCAAAGATGAACTGGATGAAATTCAAACGGAATTGATACCAGTGATGAAGAAAGAACAACCAAAACGGATCGCTTCTAACGATAATTTGTACGAATATTTCATTTCCCGAGCAAGAAATTTCATGCATGTTGTCTTATGCTTCTCTCCAGTAAGCTTCGTACATGTCGTTTTACCAGTATACCAATTTATCAATTTTGAAAGGTTGGAGAAAAATTTCGGAGTCGAGCATTGAAATTCCCAGGACTAATCTCCGGGTGCACGATGGATTGGTTCTCACGTTGGCCCAAAGACGCTTTAATAGCAGTAGCCAATCACTATCTTATGAAATTTCCGATTGTTTGTTCACCAGAAATTAAAGATGATTTGATTGAAATGACTGGAACTATCCAGGATGAAGTAGCAGAGACATGCATCCTCTATTATGATCGGTTCAGTTAACTCCAGAAAGCCATTTTAACGTTGCATGTAACATTAAAAATATTATTCAGGTTCCGGCGACAAACTTATGTTACTCCCAAGTCCTTCTTAGCATTTCTGGCTGGTTACAAGCATATATACAAAGGAAAACATGAAGACATCCAACTCATGGCTAAACGCATGAACGTTGGACTTGCCAAATTGGTTGAGGCAGCACTTAGTGTCGAAGAACTGAAGAAAGACTTGGAGATTAAGGAAATAGATATTGCTGTCGCAAATTCCGAAGCGGAAATTGTATTTACATATTTATATACAGAACAATATGATCATTGTTAATAGCACTTAATTGATTAGGTTTTAGCTGAAGTACTGTCGGCTTCAGAGAAAGCAAATGTGGTCAAGGAAGAGGCTAATTTAGTGAAAGAAAGAGCTGAAGCCCTTGTAGAGGTCATAACTAAAGATCAGATACAAGCTGAAAGTAAATTGAAAGCGGCCAAACCGGCTTTAGATCAAGCCGAAGCAGCTCTACTGGTTGGTAGGATTCAATATGTCTAGAGGCTGTAGTAAAATTGTCTCAATTTTTTAGACCATCAAAGCCTCTGATATAGCTACCGTCAGAAAACTCGGCAAACCACCATATTTAATTACTCTTATTATGGACTGCGTGTTAATTTTCTTCAAGAGGAAAGTTGAACTAGTTAAACCAGATTTTGAGAAGAACTTTTTAGTGCCTGCCTGGGGTGAATCTCTAAAAGTAGCTCTCTCTTTCTCTCTCTCTTTTTTGTTCCAGCTACAGTAAGTTACTCTGAAGGATTTTTTGTTTGTAGGTCATGTCTGATACACGATTCTTGTTCAATCTACAAAATTATCCAAAAGACTTCATAAATGCAGAAATGGTTGATCTGCTTGTTCCATATTTCGCGTATCCATTGTACACGTTCGAGTCGGCCAAACAAGCTTGCGGTAACGTAGCTGGATTGATCCAGTGGACTATAGCAATGGCAGTATTTTATGAAATAAATAAAGATGTGTTGCCACTAAAAGTATTTAAGCGATTTAATGAAGCTAGGTAAATGTATTTATTCCACTTTAATTTAGGCCAACTTGGCTATACAAACAGCTCGGTACAACGGGGCCAAAAAAGAATTAGACTCTGCCATGCAGTTGCTTGCAGAAAAAGAAGCTGAGGTCGCTGAGTGCCAGGAAAGATTCGATAAAGCTATGACAAAGAAGCAGGTAAGTCTACAATAAAACAGTGACAAGTCCCGGTAAATAGATAGTATCACGATGTGTGCTTTACATGCATATAAATACATGTAGGAAGTACAAGAAATAGCAAATAAATGCAAGGCAAAAATGGATGCTGCTACCGCCTTGATAAATGGTCTCAGTGGTGAACGAATACGTTGGACCGAGCAATCTGCTCAATTCAAATCAGAAATAGAAAGACTAGTTGGTGACGTCCTGCTCCTTACAGGATTTCTCAGCTACACAGGCCCATTTAATCAGGAATTCCGTACGGAGCTTCAAGAATCGTGGGTGAACAAGTTGATTGAGAAGAAAATTCCTGTATCTTTGAATATGAATATAAGTGAATGTTTGATTGATACTGCTACTGTATGTTTGTCTCTATAGCCTATTGGCCTATAAAATTGCTTATTGTAATCATTTTGATAGATTGGAGAATGGAATCTCCAAGGTCTACCGAATGATGAGCTTTCCATTCAGAATGGAATAATTGTTACCAAAGCGTCTAGGTATCCATTATTGATTGACCCTCAAACCCAGGGAAAAACGTGGATCAAAACCAAAGAAAAAGAAAATAATTTAATTGTTACTTCTTTAAATCACAAATATTTCAGGTTTTAACTCTTGCGTATCTAGTTGATGTATTGCTACCTAGAGAACATTAAATTTCAGAAATCATGTAGAAGACGCAGTCTCTTTAGGATTCCCAATGATCATCGAAGACGTGGGTGAAGAACTTGACCCATGTCTGGACAATGTCCTGGAGAAGAATCACATACGCATTGGTACTTCGTTCAAAGTTCGCGTCGGTGATAAAGAGGTTGATGTTAATGATGACTTCCGAATGTACATTACGACAAAATTACCTAATCCTATGTACACCCCCGAAATATCTGCACGAACTTCAATGATTGACTTCACTGTAACGCTCAAGGGTTTGTTGAACCATGGTTACAACGAACTACAATCTAAATATTTAATTTTTTCTAGGTCTGGAAGACCAGCTTCTAGGAAGAGTGATCAATACAGAAAAAAAAGAATTGGAAACCGAACGAACGAATCTAATTCATGATGTCACACTCAATAAACGAAAAATGTTGGAATTGGAAGCTAATTTGTTGTACAAGTTAACTACAACGCAAGGGTCACTCGTTGATGATGATTCGGTTATTGAAGTTTTGAACACTACGAAGAATACAGCAGCAGAAGTAAAAGAGAAGCTGGATATTGCAAAAGTTACTGAAGCTAAAATTAACACGGCTAGAGAAGAGTTTAGGTACTATATATATATATATATATATATATATATATATATATATATATATATATATATATATATATATATATATATATATATATATATATATATATATATATATATATATATATATATATATATATATATATATATATATATATATATATATATATATATATATATTAGTACTAACACAAAACACTTGATCACCTGATATTCCTCGTAAATTTTTATTTTAGACCTGTAGCAACCCGAGGGAGCGTCCTCTACTTCTTAATTGTCAACATGGCAATGGTTAATTCAATGTACCAAACCTCTTTGGACCAATTCTTGGAGCGCTTTGACCTGTCTATGACCCACTCAGAAAAAAGCCCTATCACCTACCGGTCTGTCACTCCAAGCAAATAATTTCATTATTTAATAGATTGATTAATTATAGTCGTATTGGTTACATTATTGAATATATGACCTTCGAAGTATATAAATACAAATGCCGCGGATTGTATGAGTATCATAAATATTTATTTTTGCTTCTGATGACTTTGAAAATAGATTTGGACCGGGAACATGTTACTTACGATGAATTCCAGAACTTGATCAAAGGTTCTTACAATGAAAACTTGCTTAAATAGAGCTGTATTAATCATTATTGCGATAGGAGGAGCAGCTTTAGATTTAAATGCATGTCCAGAAAAATCCGCTAAATGGATCACAGATACAACTTGGTTGAATTTGGTACAGCTATCAAACTTGCGAGTCTTTCAATTTATTCTCACCCAAGTATGTTTGTAGCCGAAGGTTTGCTTTTGAATTAATTTGGTTGTTTTAGGTAACAGATAATGATAAAGGTTGGAAGAAATGGTTCGACACAGACGCACCCGAAGAAACTCCCATCCCAGACGGCTATAATAGTTTGGATGTGTTCAAAAAACTTTTAATCATTCGGTATTGTTTGTCGGTCGCATTTTATTCGGAAATATTTGTTTTACAATGATAGTATCTTTAGAGCTTGGTGTCCGGATCGAACTCTGGCTCAAAGTCGAAAATATATCTCGTATTCTTTGGGCGCACGCTATGTCGAGCCCATCATACTTAATATGGAAGTGCTGTATGAGGAAACCCGTCCAAGTGCGCCAAATATTTGCTTCCTAAGTATGGGTAGCGACCCCACAACTCAAATAGAAGCTCTGGCTAAGAAATTGGAGTTTAAGTGTAAGCCGATGTCTATGGGACAAGGCCAGGAGATTCATGCGAGAAAACTGCTCGCTCAAGCAATGGAAGAAGTATAATTTGAATTGTGACCATCACTAAGCTATTACTAAAATAGTTGTCTGCTAGGGTTTTTGGAGTTTGTTGCAAAACTGCCACCTGGGTCTGGACTATATGAACGAAGTCTTGGTTTTAATGAGTGATACTGATAAAATGAATGCTTCCAACCCAGATTTTCGACTTTGGTTAACCACGGAACCACATCCAGAATTTCCAATTAGTTTATTACAAATTTGCACCAAGTTTACCAATGAACCACCAGCTGGTAACTTACCCAATTACACTGAATTACGAATGGCATCTTCAGTCTAAATTTCTTTTTAGGTATCCGAGCAGGTCTAAAACGAACCTACACTTCCATGAATCAAGACTTCCTGGAAACATGCGATGTTCCCTTGTACCTACCACTAATATACGCTACTTCTTTTTTGCATACTGTCGTGCAAGAACGTCGTAAGTTTGGCCCGCTAGGCTGGAATATCCCGTACGAATTCAACAGTGCTGACTGGCTAGCGAGTTGTATGTTCATGCAGAATCATCTGGATGATATGGACCCGGATAAAGGGGTCAGTTGGAGCACTGTACGGTATATGCTAGGAGAAGTTCAATACGGCGGTCGTGTTACTGACGATTACGACAAACGATTGCTGAATACCTTTGCTAAAGTTTGGTTCTGTGAAGAGATGTTCGATGATGATTTTAACTTTTACATGGGCTACAGAATTATGAAATATAAATATATTCCGGATTATTTGGCTGAGATTGAGACTCTACCGTCTATTGATCCTCCTCAAGCGTACGGGTTACATTCTAACGCAGATATTACGTAAGTGATGCAGAATACAGTTCCCATGGTTGTTGTTAAGAAATATGTTGACATTTTTTACTATATAGGTATCAAACGAATTCAACAACTGAAATGTTGTTTACTATTGTTTCGATTCAGCCGAAGGAAACTTCAGTAGGTGGTGGAGAAACCAGAGAGTCTATTGTGGCTGCCCAAACTACAGAAATGTTGTCAAAATTACCTGATAATTATGATCCATTTGAAGTTAAAGAACGGTACGTAACACAACTGAATTATCGCAACACTAGATTTAAATATTGCATTACTGTAAATAGTTTGATCAAGATGGGAATTATCAATTCAATGACCATCTTCCTTCGACAAGAAATTGATCGTATGCAGAAAGTTATTATTCTAGTAAGACATACACTGCATGATCTTTTGTTGGCCATTGATGGTATTATAATTATGAATGAAGTAATTTGAACTAGAAAACTATATAACAAGTGCTTCTATTTTGTAATTGTTTTTTTTTCTTTTTCAAGTCTTTGCGAGATGCCTTGGACAACATTTACGATGCTCGCGTTCCTAACGTTTGGTTACGTGGTTCTTGGCTTTCCTCAACTCTAGGGTTCTGGTATACTGAACTACTGGAGCGGAACACTCAGTTCAGGTCTTGGTGCTTTGTGGAACGACCTAAAGCGTTCTGGATGACCGGTTTTTTCAATCCTCAAGGTTTTTTGACGGCAATGAAACAAGAGGTGGCTAGAGCCCATAAAGGATGGGCTTTGGATCAAGTCTCTTTGCATAACGATGTAACGAAATTGGCAAAAGAAGATACCAGATCCGCTCCGCCCGTAAGTTATATATAGATTAATTGTAGTTGTGGTTCATATGTATTGTTGCAGGAAGGAGTATACATTTGGGGCTTGTTCTTGGATGGAGCCGGTTGGGATAAACGGAGCTCAAGATTATGTGAATCTACTAATAAAGTTCTATATACAATTATGCCCGTTGTGCATACCTATGCTATTAATTCTACTGATCCAAAGGATCCGAAATTATATCAGGTTATAAGAAAATGTCTTTGTTTCTATTCAAATTATGGATTTATATTTTGTTTGTGTGTTACAGTGCCCCGTCTACAAGAAACCGAACAGAACCGATCTAACGTTCATAACACCCCTCTGGCTGCAGAGCTTAAAGACGCCAGAGCACTGGGCTTTAAGAGGTGTAGCATTGCTCTGTGATATTAAATAGGTGTTTATATTGCATGATAAGTTTTGTGGATAAAATAGAAATTGTTTATGATGTATTGGCGATAAATATACTCAAACCAATCATATCTCGGGATTGACAAAAATTTAATACCTTCTTATTAGAATAATTGTAATTATTTACCACTTACTTTTTTCAAGTTGTTGAAGATTGCTGCCTATTATTTAATAATAAAAAAAACATAATTATAAAATAAACTTACCGTATACAATGTTAAATTTATTGGACAAAATAATAAATTTAAAAAAGGAATAAAGAATTAAATACAACGGTTACATGCATGCATACATTCACCATTTTCTGTTTTTTTTTTTTTTTACACATTTAGGAACAACTTTATGATATTTACAACATGTTTCTAATATTTTTACAGTGTGATAACATGACATATATATATATATTTATATATTATGGTTACTCTAACTATAAGTACCATTTATTAAAACATAATTGTTAAAAATTATCACCATTTTCAAGCGTATTAATTAAAATTAGTTTTCTGTTTGTTTTAGTTTTTTTTTTACATATATTTGCCAAATATTTTCAAAATTGGGCTCGGTTTTTTTGAAAAATATTTGCCAAATAACATTTTCTGTTCATTTCTTACAACAATATAATACATCTTCAGTGTTTTACATAATTATTTAAAAGGGATCTGTTTCTCTTAAATTACCTATAGGTATATGTACATATCAGATATTATAGTAAATAAATGAAATTATCTCAGCTTTCCAATGATGTGTACCTATACGTTAGAAAGGGATTTCGATTAGTATAAGGCCCTAAATTGATGCATTCGCAAATTCTATATTTTTATTAAAATCAATCGCAGATCTCTTTTAAAGAAAAACATGTTTCGATTTAGATTTAGAAAAAAAAATGCTTTACAATACAGTTTCATTGGTACACGTCCTGGGTCCATTAACAAGTGAATACCTCGAGGAGCCACCATTTTTCTTTCCAGTGACCACTCCGCGAATAAAGAGCTCTTTGAACGTTTCGCGAAACTGCCGTGACATGCCACAATAAATAGCGAAATTAATCGGGTAACTCAAAATGATGAAAAAATTGATAAAAACCACCAAAACATTGGCTATATGATAGTCCAAGATCTCGCTGATACTGCTGGATATTATATGCAAGATCGTGACGACCGCCAATGGAATCTCAACAATTAAGAACACCGTAACCACGACAATTAACATGAGGGTAGTACAGTTAGAATCACGCAGTTTGCGGCATTCAGATTTCTTATTCTCCTTGAACAAATTCTGCCGTTTCAGTTGCGCTTCGCGAAGGGCACGAAATAGCAACATGTTTAAGACTACTAACGCGATGCATGGAATCAGATTTACGAAGATGACACGAAATGAGAAATAAATAGTGTAGTAAGTGTTCAGATGAGGGAGCACCCATTCGGCGTGAAGTTCTCTGCAGACGTACTCACAGTTGCCCTCCCACATGATTGGTATCTGAAATGCACAACATTACCACCACTTCTATAGGTGCAAATCATTTTGCCAAAAGTGCAGACTGAATAATTAGTCTGCGTTCAATACGAAAGAGACAGAAAAGAACACATTGAAACAAACAACAAACTCACCAACTCGTAGTCTCTATCGATGAATCTCGTACTTTGGTGCAGTCCAGCGGTAATTCCAATATAGAGTAAACCTTTTGTGACTCGAGGCATGGTGCAGAAAGTCCGGGCGACCGGAGCGTGACATACGTAAATATATCGTTGAACAGCGAGCGCTAAAGTTAACCATATGCTTGCTGTGTGGAACATTGCGGGTATTACCTACACATACAAATGTTATCTATTTTATTTAAACGCTACATTTATTCAAATATAGATATATTAATAATAATGTAAATTAATCAAATACGATGATTACATAAATGTCCGATAATGTTTCGAATTGGGTGATTTAGATTATTCATCCAATTTAAGATCAAAAGAGGACACAGATGAATTAAACACAATTGACCTCACAGAAGCGGACTATTACGTATTACTAGACTTATTTGCTGCTCCATAATTATAGTACGTACGTAACAACAGGACACATCAGTATTATGTTTGCACATGAGTAAATGTTTCTGTTGATAATAACAGTCAGCGTTTTGTTTCGAAACTCTTACCTCATTCATAATTTTGTATGCATAGCATATTCCAGCTGGAGATAGGGGCTTGTAGTGGTTTCCTAGGGTGTACATATAGAACAGCCATGGTGCTGGGAAAAGCAGCGTCAACATATCACATAGGGCCATCGCCATTAGTACTACATTCGTCGGCGTTCGCATGTGCCGTTTGGAAAGCACCACAACGATCAGTGTGTTTGCAATGATTGTGATTATTAACAGAAATGGTACTATGTATCCGTAAAGAGGCTGCGCATACTTCACCGGCAGTTCAATGGTCACATTTAGATAAGCTTCGATGGTACCGTTGGTGGATTCGTTGTAGAAGATGCTCGAGTTGCCAGGCATGCAGAAGTTCATACCTTAATTGGAAACGAAATTATTTTTATCTCAATTATATATATATATATATATATATATATATATATATATATATATATATATATATATATATATATATATGATTCCAAGTGTAAGCTCGATTTTACATATTTTGTCGTACCTTGGCGAATATTGTCCAAAGGACCTAGCGTATCATCCAAATCTACCATTTTGAACTTGTACTCGTTGGCCTAAGATAAAATATGTATTTACATGTTTTTCGATGTGAAGAACAAATCTTCACTAACTGAAAGGAACCATTTGTTAACTGCAACAGAAACAGATTGAGGAGTTATAATTTTCAGGAAAATATATATATTAAACTAGAGAGGTTTACACTTAACAATTGAGTAAATAAAATAGAAAATTGAAACAAATTCAAAGAAACATTAACAAAAGTAGTTGTATTGGTATCTAACATAGAAACCAGACACAATGAAATGTTTTGGATGAGCAGTAGCAGTAGCAGCAGCAGCAGCAGCAGCAGCAGTCAACATTATTGACATGTGTTTGAGCCATTGTACTAAAAATAAACATTCTACACTAAATAAAATCCCATATACGTATATACGTGTCCGGAGAATTTTAGTGCCGCTGCCACGACACCGGGTTAGCAACCGCAAGGCCAATAACTTGTTTACGTTGAGGCAATACGAGAAAAATTGTCGTCGTTATTGATGAAAATGTGGACCTTTCTTCAGTGAATCATTAGAAAACTTGTAATGAAAAATGTAATCTTTTGTCTAGTTTTCAAAAGTAAAACTTTTCGTAGTTATTAAACATGATGTTGGCCCGAGAGCTTTTCAGCTTGCATCACCTGTAAATTCCGGTGTTGTTGAGAAAATCGATTCGCAAATGAAAATGTTAAAAGTTCCAAGGATCACAGAGGAAGTCGTTAAATAATGGCAATTAAATGCCATAGGTGTATGTGTAACGTATTGCGACTTGGTGTGATTCTATTTAAATGTATTTCAAATGAAAAATGTGCAAATAACTTTTAATCATTATTACATCAAATTAATGACGAAGCAAGTGCTTAAGCGCTCATCAATTATAATTACTTCGTAATACTTCTTGTATCAATAATAACATTTAAACTTAAGCTCGCCTTAACGTTTTGTAATCGAATTTAGAGAACAAACTTTTAAATGTAATCTACTATATATATATAGATAAAATAAACTTCAGATCTAACTTCATTTCGCTATTACAAATTGCTTGTAAAAGGAATTGTAATTACGGATTTTAAAAGGTTATTCATAAAAAAAACTAAGTTTTTAATTAACTTAAAATACAAATATTGGGGGAAATATTCAAGTCTCTGACCTGGTTTTTTTTTTCTAGCATTTAAAATCAATTTTACATCAATTAATTTGCATATGATTTTAATTTTAAATGACGCTAAACCAACAACATATATTGTTTATGTTGAAAGCTTTAGTATTTCTACATGTATAGACGAAAAGAAATCGTTTTCGTTTCCAAATATACATACACGCCTATAGGCTTCGCAGTGTTCAATTCTTAAACTGCCATGAACACAAGACTATGCTATATACAAATGTATTTGAAAAGATATATAATATATATAAACGATGAAAAAAGGTCCCTTTTTGACGTGTTGTGATTGCTGATAAATAAAAATTGTATGTGTTGCAGAGGCATGTAAAAGATGTTTTTATTTTTGTTATAAATTTGATTTTACGTCAGTGAAGCAAAATAAATCAACACTATTATATATATATATATATATACATGTATACGCTTACGACGTATGGAAATTGGGTTACAAATGTATAAACATTATTATTTTTTTAAATCAACATGTATTTGGTTGCTGAGACATCATTTATTACTTTTATAGTTGGTGTTGATTTAGCACGTAACATACATAAATGGAATGTATATAAGAGACATTTTTGATTGATTGGCTTTTAAAATGTAGGAATTAGAAATAAAAAATGATAAAATATGGCAGTACTCTGAGCTTTTTATTGGTTGTCCACGTGTAGCAGTGTAGCGCCAAGAAATCGGAACGATACAAATAAATAGGACATGGGGAACAATTGACCATCGTTATTTCACTCTGGGGGGCCAAAGAAACAAATAACATAAAAACATCACAGCAGCTTTACAGATGTTGTCGTGCGGACAAAATAAAATACAATACAGTACAGTACAGTACAATCTACAACAAACACAACATTACATTGATAATTCACTGTGTTTTACTTCATTAATTCTGACTTGATTTAAACTCGACTTAGTCAACTAACAAAATCAACTAAAATGAAACGTTACATTTAGCATATTATGGTATTGTAATTTAAAATTCAAATGAAAGCCTTAATAGCAGTCGGAGATGTGAAGCAACGACTGAAAACTGTAACTGAAAAACGGTAGCGAGCCAAATGAGTGTAATTAATGTGTGAGTGTTTTTCAGCTCTGTGTAATTGAAATGTATATTACTGAACTGAAAGCATATGCGTCATGAAACTGAAACATGAATGTGATTATGTATGTATGTATAACAACATGTATATTGAAATGTATGTATTGACTTGAGCAAAATTATCAATCATGTCTTAAGCGTACTTTAAAACTGAGTTATCTTTCGGTTCGAGTGAAGTCTACTACTCAATTATTGAGCCGGAAAGTATCCAGGGACATATGTATGTATGTACGTAGTTTTCGTTACGTATAGACTTTGGGGAGTTGGTATGCTGTAGCTGGTTTCACGGTTCGATTAACAATAAATATGGTTGAATTTAATTGGGCTGTAAACACAGACACACGCACACACACACACACACATAAATAATAACTCCAGAATATAGTAATATTTAAATAGTACAATTATTTACAAAATATATTTTAATATTTCAAAACGAACCATAATAGATGTAGAAAACAAAGAGTCTCTTATTTAAAAAAAGCGATATTTGATTGCATGTGTTGAATAGGTTTCGTTGTTTTATCCTCGGACACTTCGGATGGTCGCTTAATACACCGTGGTACAATCTCGCGTTACTTTTACGACAATACTTAAGATACCG
The DNA here is from genome assembly GCA_018344505.1 of Nebria ingens riversi. Taxonomy (NCBI): domain Eukaryota; kingdom Metazoa; phylum Arthropoda; class Insecta; order Coleoptera; family Carabidae; genus Nebria; species Nebria ingens. The sequence goes on along the minus strand of JADQWA010000289.1, from coordinate 121,730 downwards.
TCGACAGATATGATACTCATAATTTATCGCAACAGAGCGAAGGGTCAGATGAGGCAGTAAAAAGCAAAAAAGGTTCGGCCCTTGCAATTTAACCTCCCGCAAGCGCAATTAACGGCGAATAAGGACACAAAGGATCGCTAGGATTTCTCCGGGATTACGCAACTTGCAAAATCGATTTTATCCGCTTATTATGTTAAATAATTAAACTTTTTCCAAATACGCGTTTCATTTGATTTATACGTGTATGTAATATAGTGTAATACATTCATATGCTTTGATTCATCAAAAACATAATTTTATTCTATAAATAACCTAAATTTAGATATCAAAAGGTTTCATTATGTATATACATACATATCTACATATTATATATGTACAATATGCAATCATCTGGATTTTATATTATACAAATTATCATCATTTGGTAAACAAATGAATGCTTCAATCAGAAAATATCTACATATATATATACATATACAAATTTTAGAACAAAATAATGTGTTATTTTTGTTAGGTACGTTTAAGGTGAACCATCAGGCTCGTTTAGAAAAACATCGCGCCTTGCAAATGGAAATTTAAAAAATACCATTCGATGTGTATTTGCATAAAAATGCCTGGTAAAAATTCCATTTAATTTGAGCTTGTATTAATGGAGAAAAAAAAACTATGAAAAAGTGCCTATTTTGGAAGTTTTAATTAAAAAAAAAAATGTCATTTGATGTGTATTTGCATTAAAAATGTATGATAAAAATTTCATTTATTTCTAACTAGTATTATTGGAGATAAAAAATAAAAACCCCCAAAATAGGCACTTTTTCATAGTTTTTTTTTTCTCCATTAATACAAGCTCAAATTAAATGGAATTTTTACCAGGCATTTTTTATGCAAATACACATCTAATAGTATTTTTTAGTTTCAATTGCAAGGCACGATGTTTTAGCGAACTTGATGGTTCACCTTAATAAATATAAATTCAATGTTCATTTATATTTACTTTCTTTTATGAAGTAATAAGTATTGTAATCACGAAAAAAAAACTCGAAATTTTAACGGAAATACATCTTTTGACCTTCCCTGAATCGAGTCTGACTATTTTTGGAATGACGTCTGTGTGTGGGGTGTGTGTGTGTGTGTGTCTGTGAGTCTGTAAGCGCTCTACAGCCTACACTGTTGAAGATAAAATTATGAAACTTTAAACTTAAGATTTGTATATGCTTGGGGTGAAAACCTCCTATTTTTGAAAAGCATATTCAAACCGGAAGTGCATGTTTACTTAAGACTTTTTTGCATTTCTGCAATATCTCCGAAACAGCTGTACTTACAGTAAAAATATTTAGAATAACATTGAAAGATATTAGTATTCTGCACAACTTTTGTTTGAAACATTTCTTCAAAAAGTACCAGTAGCAAAATCTTATCTTATTGATATTGCCATAGTTACGTAGGTATGGGAAATTATATATAATAAATCGCATCTACTATGCATGTCAATTGTTTTAAATATTCAAATATGTTGACATTTTACATTTATTGTCAGTGTCACAAATAAGTTTAGTGAAAGAACGTTACAAAGGTTAGTAAATAATTTAAAATATTATATGAAAATATTTTGTAAGGTTTAAAGTTCATTTGAAAACTAAAAAATGTCTAGCCATAATAATTTTTAATAATGTGTAATGAATAATTATATTTTCTGTATATTACTATAGAATCGAACATTTTAAATCTAAAATACATATTAATTTGTTTGAGGTTGAGTTACGTGAAGATGTGTTTAAATAAGAATAAAACAGACTTTTAACTTTTCTTCACAATTTTATTTTTCTAATAAAACGAAATGTACATTTCGGCTACCAAGTAGCCATCATGATGTACGACTGATGATGGCTACTTGGTAGCCGAAATGTACATTTCGTTTTATTAGAAAAAGAAAATTGTGAAGAAAAGTTAAGTCTGTTTTATTCTTATTTAAAATACATATGTTTTTTAGAAATCTGACAATAATCTAACTTTACAATTTTACTGGACATAATATATACTATCAAATCAAAATATACTGACTACGTAAAAGAAAGTTTAGGGCCAACATATGGCCGATGTTTTAACTTTGCTAAATGACTTTTGTAATAATTATTGGTATATTAGTTTTCTTTTTGTAATATACCTAAGTATTAATAAGACGAAAGTCCCTTTTTATTTTCTTATATAAAGTAATCGATCTTGAGATTTAATTATTAATTGTAGAGGACTAAAAGCGTAAGCACTCGTAACGTAATTATTTTTAAACATGACATTGATGTAATTACAAATGTGGATAGTAAGTTGCGAGTTTTTTTTATACAATTATGTGACATTAATGTTCCATGTTTGCAAAGTTGTGTCTAGTCTTATTTAAGGGCCGGACACATTTGAAAGTTTGTGCCGTAGTTTTGTTCAATTATTTGTACGTGCTTCATTTGTTACCAAAACAAAGTGTTTGTGTGTGTGTGTCGTGTATGTATGTATGTATTATTTGTACGCGTATTTGTTGTAGATTTGAGCGTTAGTAATTTACTGAAACAGCCATTTCTTTTGTTAATATTATCACGTCTCTTTGCTAGACGTGATCATAATAAGAAGCGCTTAGTTAAAATTCTGTTGGAAGCTGCGCCATTTTAGTGAACTGTATATATTTTACTATGAAGCGGTTTGAAATTTTACCAACTTAATTATTAATAAAAAATACTAAGCTACTAATATGTCTGCGCGGATTATTTTAAAACGAAATCGTATAATGGCAACAAAACATAAAAAAAGCATTAAAGCTCGAAGCTTTTGTAATTAATTAAGGATTTCGTATTTGAGGCTCACATATGTATGTATGTGATCGCATAATTGGAGATTATAATGATTGAAATCTCGGACTGGGGATTTGGTCAATATAATTATTTTAAAAATAGACTTACATATCAAGACGTCATATTATTGAAAATAGTTTCTTGGTTTAGGGAATATATGTATGTATGTATGTATGTAGTAAGTAATAATAAAAATAGTCAGTACGTATGTGTATGTATGTATTATTTATAATATTGTCAACGCTGATTAGGTCAAATAGTTGCCGGCATGGCAGACTGACCTACTTGTAGACTAGTTTTACTTTTGAAAAATCATTCTATAAAATTGATTGTGCATTACCTCAATATAGGTAGGTACTACAACATATTATTACGGTGTATACAATTCAATTTTTCTACGCTTATCGACGTAATTGAACAATTAATAATAAATCTCGAATGTAGTAGACTTTGAAAGCCTCCGGAAATTTACAAATCCGGTTTAAGAGCACAGTTAAAAAAGTGTTTAGATAATTATAAAGCAATTTGTCGTATTTAATTATTATGTATACTAATAAATATGCTATTTAATTAATTGTAACGTAACCCATAATTGTGTTAATTACAGGTATATAACGTATATATTTGTGATTATTTACATAAAAAAAGTTTGATTGAAAAATGCATCAATGACGCAAAAATCACTATTAATATTGAATAAAATGTCACCTTCAACTTTTGTTTATTTATCTATGAATTTTTATTTATTAAGTATAGAAGCTTAGAGAAAATAAATATATAAAGTTATTTTAAGAAGTAGTTTAACAAATATTTATTGATTTAGTAGCGAAATATCGTTAAAATAAAATAAAAATGAAATACCTTTTTCTGTAATATACTTAGTAGTTAAACAAAACCGAAACGCACCATCAGTTGAGGAGAACAGCGTCGATTGATAAACAGTATGACCGTCACCACTATACAGATGCTGTGTGTGTGTGTGTGTGTGTTTGTGTGTGACATACATAACTGCATCTCTCGAGATAAACGTGTGGTATTATACACACAGTTGCTCAACACATATTATGCGAACCGGTTCCTCAAGTTACCACCATACAGATCCGTCTTAAGATGTTTAAGAGTTCCTCTGCAGTGAAAAACGCTACTAAATACGCAAATTCATACCGGTTATTATTAATATAAGCTCCGGATAAAAAGTAAATATATTTTTGATTAAAATTGAAACGCGATTAAGGGATTGAAAGATATATTTAATATAGGCAGTAAATGAAATTCTTCTCGATATTAATTTCCCGTCAAAACGATAGCGGGTTGCTTCTGACGTTTTTATTATTACGGAATTATTTTTCCATGAGATTATTTATAAATAATCATGTATTTAGATTACATCTAACAATATTAGAAATGTATTGGTAGATTGCCAACGTATGCATCACATGGCCCCATAAATGTACATTTGTACTATATGAAAATTACATTTTTATTATAGGTACCTATTTGATTTTCTCATATTTCATATTGGGCTAATTATTTATAACAGTCATACATACATACATACATATTCAATTCGGCTTAATGTTAAATGCTTGGATAAGCGAATATTCATATTTTAAGGTCAAGGATAGTTCATCGATACATACATACATACATACATACACCACGATTGATACTTGAATATAATGACTTTCGTCCTTTCTTTTCGCTTGTCGTTCGTTTTTTAAACGTGAAAACCCATCTTTTCTTTGTTACTTTTACCTTAGAATTCGCATCAGAACATCTGTGTCCTTTTTGCTTACTTTTTATCTGAATTATATACATATAGCTATGCATTGTTTGTTCAAAACATACACACACACACACACACTATATATATATATATATATATATATATATATATATATATATATATATATATATATATATATATACATCTTTGTTCAATAATGAAAAGCGAGAAATGATTTTTAAGAACAAATAATTAATTGTGCATCACTTAAAACAATTTCGAATCGATACACATAGAGTGGCCATTTGCATGTATAATTGAAATACAGAACAAAGCTAAACGCATTAAGCGCAACGTACTGAAACGACACCGTTTGGAACTATTACACGGGCAGGATTCGAATTATTTATTTGCTGATACAATTTTAATTTCGTGCAAACGTAATTTTTATTTCTATCATTAGGTATTTTATGCACACATATTGCTATTGTTTCTGAGCAAGTTTAGAGATCTGTAAAATGTTTAAAGGGTTTAATTTAATTGTAAACCAAACACTTGTAGAATCTATAACATATATCAAATATCATCATTGTGGTTTAGCAATAAATTATCCTTAAATATGTGTTCATTATGGAACTACAGGGTTTTCAAAATTTGACAGATTCTTGCTCAGAATTGCAATATAAGAATTGTAACAGTGATCCAAGGCACGTGCTTCATTTAGTACATCACAGGAATCGTGTGCGTCGCAATTACACACGTTTGGTTTGATTAAAGTAATAAAGTAATCCAGTTTGGATGCTGACCGTCCAGATAAGCAAACCTTTTTAAGTTGCGAAAGAAAAGTATTTTGACATTAATTTTAAAAGATTTTTCATTTCTATATTTTACGTAGTCGTCACAGAGTAATTCTGAACTGTAGTTGCTGGGAAATTAAAGTCGGGAACGTCTCCGTTTAATAGAGTTAGTTTCCAACGTGTGTTTCATGTTTATATATAGATATGTAGGTGTATGTAAAGTTTACAACTTTACAGAAATGTAATGATCATGACGGCAATTGAGTCCATTTAATACTGATGCGTGCTGCGCATTAACTAACAATTTTACAGTTGAACTGGAATTATTGTCAGAAAAATTCAATTATTTGTTTGATGTTAATTCTTTTTTTGTTAAAAAGCAATCTCGATCAAATAGATCTGCAGTGTGCATCGCATCACAAAATGTGTGTGTGTCTGTATGTGTGTGTGTAATTTATTAAAGACCACACCGCACAAATGAACACTAGTGGTGTTAATGCGCAATAGATCTATATAAAGCAATTCTGTTTCTGTGGTCACACTTACCCCACCACCGCATCATGTTTGTCCGTGTCACCGCATTCAAACTGCGTATTATATTGCATCAGGGATTATTTTTGTTTTCGCGCTGATGGAAAATCGGAATTATTGTTGTACCTAATTCAAGTTTAGAATCAAAGATTATGTTTGTTCTAAAGCGCACTTAATTATTGCTGTATACTAAATGTACTTCTGCAATTTCACTAATTGCAACTGTTCCACACATACGCACACATGATTTATAATTACTGTTACGTTTTCAGTGCTCGAAGCGTTAGTTTAAATACGAATATGTTTTAAACATATCTTACTAATATTTGTTAGGAATAATTGCGACAGTTTAAACACAAAGTTGTGTACGTAAGTGTGGGTGTATTTTTCGTAAACGACTATAAAATGTAAAATAGAATGTTTAGCGTTACACATAATGTCCCCAATTTAAAAGGATCAACATATATATGTATATACAAGTTAGCCTGACGTCGAGACGACGTCAAAGTGCTTCAATAACGACGACGATTGCCAACGTACCTAACCCGCGCAGATTATTGAAAATATGTAAGACGTCGTAAAAACTATTCGTAACCTATGGTTCATTATACAGAATCATTTTCAGAAAAGTCGACATAATCCCTTAATATTACATTGCATATCAAAATAACTTTCGAAAGCAGTGAAATATATAATCCTTTCGCTAGAGCTTTTCAGCGCGACCAACCCCATACGCCGATAAAAGTTTTCCAATATTTCCTGTGCAGACAACATTCGATGTTTTTATTTTCTTTTTATGTCTTCTTTTAAATATTTCTTGAAAACACGTGCGCCATATTAGTTTACTGCAATATGTATGTACCTATATCTATAAACCTTATAATACAATCTGTATTTGTCAGTCAAAGTTACAAAGTACTTATTTACGAATATGTAAATAAGTACAGACAGGCAGAAACATCAAAACGTTTTTTTTTCTTTTTCTTCAATGAAATCTTACTACAAGGATATTACTCACAATGTCACATCACAATTATTGTGAACGTGTGTTTTATTGAGAACGTAAATAATACCGCGGAGTAATTATTTTTTTAATTAAAACCAAAATGACCGCCACGTCAACAAACGGATGGTTGTCATGGCAACAGCTGCGGCTTACTTCATTACACGGTTTAGTCCTGAAAATAAGGGGGTCCCGGCGCCGGTGCGGTGGCATGAGGCAGCATTAGTTATTAGTCTTGTTTAAGATCATTTATGTATGTATGTATACACATTGTACATTTTATACTCAAGGGGTTGAAATTGCAATTTATTTATTTTTACAGTGTACGGTTCTGAAATCTAATTGGAATCACGGATCTCGTTTCAGGAAATTGCTGCAGCAGCACTCAATCATGATGTATCTGCTTGAAAAAAACATCATATTTCAGATTTTTCATATCATATATGCATATGCGTATGTATGTATGTATGTATGTAACCTATGACATTTAATAAAAATTGAAAATGTAATTAGATTTTTGTAATATTGAAACTGAAAATGGTAAAATGTAAACACATTTTCTTCGAAAACAACGCAATGTAATATATTGTATACTGATGAATACAATAGGTACCTATGCAAATCTATTTTATTAAAAACTCCAAAGGCGCATATCAATTCGAAAATATAGTCTCTCCTTAGTTAATCAAAGTTTTTCACTTAAAACTTTTTATATTCGTTGAAAACACACATCGTTTAAATAGCATAAAATAAATACAATTTTCCGACGCTATATAAAAGCTTTATGAATCATATATTCGTATGTATGTATGTATGTATGTATGTATGTATGTATGTATGTATGTATGTGTGTAGTGTATGTATGTACGTATGTATGTATGTATGTATGTATGTATGTACGTATGTATGTATGTATGTATGTATGTACGTACGTATGTATGTATGTATGTGTGTATGTATGTATTAATGTGTATGTATGTATGTATGGGTGTGTGTGTGTGTGCGTGTGCAATAGTGATGGACACACTTGCTCAATAGATTTTCATTAGTTTTATTTTATTATTATTTTATGTCCCGAATCACAGATAGCACGATTAGATAAATCAAAATAACGGTCAATTAAATATTCACAGATACCAAATATTATTAATAATATACTAATATTAATAAAGTCAACCAGTGTATAAGCAAAATAACTTTATCTCAATTTATTTGCAACGTTCATTCATGGCGCGCGCGTGTATGTGTGTGGCATCACTTAACTATCATGGATCACAAATTGAAATGTTTACAAAAGATGAATAATGATTGGTCCGCACAGAATCAATACATCAGAAAAATGAACATGAGACAGATAAAAACAAAAACACTATCTGTCTATATATAACGATGCTTTGTTGTTTGTACAATCATTATACAAACGTACATAAACATAAATGTATGTATGTATGTATGTATTTATAATATTATATATTCCAGAGATATTTTCTTACGTACTTACTTTTGTAGAATAACTAGACGTTCAAGTTTCATTTGCAGACATTTTTCAGCACATCTGCAAAGAAGACAACAGTATCAAAATAAACAACAAAATAGTTTGTTAAACTTAATAAAATAATGCATTAGAAAAATTAATATTCAACTTTTGATAATGAAGTTCGCGAACATTTTAATGTAATGAATTTTAAACTTGATGTCAGAAAATTATAATTATATAGTATAAGTAAGTATAACAAATTGTGTAACAAATAAACAATGCAAGTACAACGAATGTTAATAAATAAAATATTTAAATATAAAAATGTTCTTCTGTTATATACACGAGTACGAATAGATATTCCGCATCTAAAATACTTCTCAAGTTTCATCAAAGCACATCAGCAACGAAAAGATGCGGCGCGCAGTATCTTTTTCATATACCCGTGATAGGTCAAGTACCAAAAAACATGTATCATGTGTCTTTTGTAAAATATATGTTGCACATCTGCGATCAATATGTTTGAATATCTTTGCAGCGGCTACAAAGCCAACCAGACACATTTTCAATAATAAATCATGGCGTATCTGTATAGGATCGCGCACATTTGTTGACGGGTGTATGATGGCACAATTTAATAATAGAATTAAAAGCCAATAAACCAGAAATGTCCACGCAGTTAAATATATAAATGAAAAATCTAATTTTCAATACTAAAATTTGATTGTCGTGCGAAATATACGCGTATATATGTATAACGCCAGTATTTATTAATAAATGTGACATGTGATCTAGCTGATTTGTAATTTATATCATCATCATCTATAACAAGCAGCATCATATGATGATTATGTTACATATTTTAGAAGATCACAATCAGTTATTGAGACTATCTTTGTTGTAAACAATTTAAAGGCCTTATAGTGTTGTCCCTTAGAAATCCTGCTGAATACGCGCATGTTATAATGGTTTCTATTTACATACTAATGTTACATATTACTTTGATGTAAATTCGTTTAGTATTACGCTAAATTAACCCTCCTTCATCCTTATAGTATGTGTATAATACTCTCGAAACTCTCTTATATTATTCAATCATTTTGCATCATAAAACACACACACACACTCAATCCATACTTATCCCTCCCCCCCAAAAACTGTATGCACCTGTACCAAAAGATCTATTATTCAAGAAGCAAGTTATGGCTTCTTTGCTAATACTATAGAAAGGATATCTCAGGCTTAGTTTGATACTCAAGAGAAGATTATTATATTTACTCTCAGGGCTGTTGGAAAACATAGAACAGCGGTGTAAAGTTAGATTAACCAAAAAGTCTTCATCTGGCCGGCAAAACGGACGTTCTAACCGCACTGGAGTGTTTAATTAAACAGAGGCTACCCAAACTCTTCTTCTGTATAGACAACGTATAGGTAGTAGTAACAAAAGTTGATAAAACTTGTATTTATTTATGGTGCGATTTTGAACAAGTGTGTAGATCTGTAACGAAAATCTGTAAGTGTTTGAAAGTGTTTAAAATAATTTAATTGAATTGTAAATAAAAATTTGGTAGATTCAATGAAATATATCAAACATATTTCTTGTTTTTTTCTAATAAAATATCCTATAAACTTGTTCAGAATCGCACCATTAATAGCAAACATGAAATTTGTTCCAAGAATCATCTTACTGTAAGTTTCACTACAAGTAGGTATTAAGATAAAAAGTCGAAAATAGAGTGTTTATAAGAAGATAGCATCAGAGTGAAAGGTTGTCCGTTCCCTGAAAATGAAATCTGAACTTGTACCTAAGTGATTGATTGTTCTTGGCTGGTTTTTCAGCGGCATAAAGCTACGCTTGTTTCGCAGTGTAACTAACGTTGACATTTTCGTCTGCGTTGGGGCAGCTTTACGAGCGGGTCCCATTTCAATTCAATGGCAACAGATTAAATTTAATTTTCAATTTACTTGCTGCAAGCTATTTTCCGCATCAAAAATTCATTATTTTTTTGAGCTTTCAGGCTTTCAGTCAACAATTGAAAAGCAATTATAATTTCAGCAAAATAGTAACGCACTCTCGCCGGATGTTTTCTTGTGTCTGTCAGTGCTGCAAACCTATGTAATAACAGCGTATGTTTTGGGGAAGGGGGTTTTTTGTTAGTTATAATAGTTGGTTGGCACTAGGCCAGCTTTCAAGACCGACAAATTTGCTTGCCTTGGAGCTTAAGTAGACAAGTCGTCGCATTTAGGTTGATTAATGAACTTAAAAACTATGGGGTAGCTAAATATAGAAACTCTTTTGGTGTGATGCGCGAGACACTTTTGCAATTTCCTCTCGGGAACTTTAAACTATTTTATAAGATTTATTTATTCCAACCTTACTGTTATTAATTTATTTTTGTTGTTGTTATTGGGTTCAGTAACCCTTCTTTCAACCCGTCACACACACACACACACACAGAGAGAGAGAGATAGATAGAAACACAGTAGAATTGGCTCAATTTGCTTACAAATTGCCAACGTATTTTGATCATAGAAAGATCCAACAGCAGCACAAAACAGATCTGAACCCTATTAAGCTTGATTTGCATCTGAGTGTACGCGCTACACACTCAGATTGTACTAGCAGAGGATTATTTGCATTATGGAAAATTTGCACATCAACAACGCTTCTGAAATATTAAGTGTCAGAACCCGTTTCCAATCAATGTCTACGAATCGAATCGAATCAATTAATAATGATAAAAATAAAGTTATATTTGCAGAAGGTTTGAAATTCTTTTTTCATTTTTGTGCTTTCTTGAAACTCCGGTAAAGACGTAAGAAAAGTATAAAAATTGAATTGTGATAAAATTGTGTAGGTATTCGCACATATACAATAACAGCAACAATATGGATTCGTCAATATTTGTCCCATCCATTGCAAAAGAAAACTTTTATACAGAAATATATCTATTGTATTTCTCATCTTTCAGGCTTTCAGGATTTTTACTACATTTTCGTGTCATTGAATTATTAAGACAATCTGATTTGGAAGACTACGCAAACCGGATATGAATGCTGTTCACATTTTCCCCACTTTTTTATATAAAAGAGACGTGATTGGTGCCAACATAAGCCAATTTAACAATTGTAGGTGTATCATATATGAATGTCAGCGTATATAAAATCGATTTCATAATCATTTCAAACTGCATTATTATTTAAGGGAAGGGGGTGAAGTAATTTAAGTGCTCTGTCTGAAACTATGCATAATAAAATGACAGCCGTATTTTAACACAGAGTGCATCTTGTCGACATTACGGAAACGAACAAAAAGAAAACATCATTATTTCAGTTTGAGTAGCACTTTTGTTCTTTATCGTTGACAGTCACAATTCGTATTTAATACACACCTAAATAACATATGTATATATGTATGTATGTATTTACATACGTCTGTAACTATTCTGTTTTAATTTTATTTTTAAAGAATATAAATCAGGGTTGTCGTTGTATCCTATTAGAATTTATCAGGCTTTCGTAGCAATTAATCAAAGAAATGAAAATTTATTTGCTGTGTGGAAAAATAAAGCCCTGTAAGCTTTGCGTTTTGCATTAAGGTCGTCGAGACCAGAAATAGCGCCCTAAGCCCCCGTCTTTAGTTTACGAAACGAAAAAGAAAATAACAACCCTTTTTACGTGCTAGATGAAAAATTAGCTAAATATTCATAAGTGGCTTCATTATTTATGAAACTAATGAGGATTGCATTTTTATAAATATTTCATGCTATAGTAGTAAATAAATAGTTTAGTGCAATGTGCATAATCAAATATTCACTGAACGTGTTGCAAAACCTGTTGAATTTTACATGAATTCAAAGTGAAAATGGTCCAACATTTAATCATTAACCTAAAACACTTTTGCGCCCAAACAATAAAAAGTAATCGCGTTCATTTCGGGAAGCTTTGATGGACTATATGTACTTGCATACAGTTAGATAATAAGTTTAGTTTAATAAAATAAAAGCTTTGGTTTGCGAAAAAAAAAACAAAAAAAAGAATCCACCAACTCGGCATACATACATACACACATATATTTACTGACGTTTTCACTTTACAATATCACGAAAGACCGATTCAATTTCCGGCAAACGGCTCCGCCCCAACAAAATGAAACTTTTTAAAGTGTCTAACACAGTTAGGTAGTATTTATATTTAGTTGCACTACAAAGTATGCATGCACATATATAGTGCATACATACATGAAAATGTCGTTTGAATGATACCTCTACATACATTGAATTGTTTTATGAAAACCATAAACCGGCTCTGAAACGATCTCAATAATACCCCGGTAGTAATATGTGCCATATATGTATTCGTATTATACAGCTTAATATACACATAAGTGATCTTTTCATTAAATAAACCTCATAAAACAGTCATAAATTGTAGTCGTAAAATATGTTTTAGCTCGAAAAAGACCACGGGTTTTATCTAGCGAAAATTATTATTTTTTAAAAATAATAATAATAATATATATATATATATATATATATATATATATATATATATATATATATATATATATATATATATATATATATATATATATATATATATAGATAGATAGATATATATATATATATATATATAAACCATATATGTATGTATGTATGTAAGTATATATTGTTTTTTAATATATGATACTTTAGGAAAAATAGGGAAAGAAAGGGGAAAGGTAAGGAGATATATAAGTAGGTATTCAAAAGGAAAAGTTTGAATATATAGTAGAGTTGTTTTTGTTGTTGTTCACTCGCAGTGATTTTTCACATCGATGAACTGGCCATGTTGCTATGGTAGCAACACTGTGTTTTACGGCTTGAAACACATGACTCCTTCGTTCGTTTGTTTTATGCACCATCATTTGTTTCGAAGAAATTTGTTTGCCGAGGCGAAAATTTATGAAAATTTATTCATACGTAAACTTACAGAAAAAAAAACCGTAACATATTTTTTGATTTCACTAAATAAATATTTATCTTCCAAAAAAGCCAACAATTTTCCGCAAAACGTTTAATTTTATGTATTTCTAATACGAGTAGGTACTACATACACACCTACGAATTTGTGCTGAGCACAATTTCAATACAACTATGTTATTGACACTAGTAAATCAAACAGTTTATTTCCTTCCTGAGTGCGAGCAATAAATGTCCCAAGGAAATGCACATACATACGTATATAGAAGAAGCCACAGGATAGAATAGCTACTTTATTTGAATAGTGCCCTAAAGTTCCAAAAAAATATATACGAGTTATTTCTTCCGCTTCCCAACTTCAAAATAAACAATTTCAGAACTGTGCTTTCGCGAGCTTAAACGTGTTTTTATAACTTTAAACAGTTTCCACAACTATTACTATTATATATGTTTAGTATGAAACTAAAGTTACTAAAATATATATATATATATATATATATATATATATATATAATATATATAGATATATTTTTTTTTTTTCAGTTGCTGTCTGAAGAGATATTATTGTTTATACAGCGATTCGTTTAAATATTTTATTTATACATGCATATATCGATCAGTCAATCGTCTGGAAAACCTACGTACGTGCATGTATGCGTTTATATACGCTGTACAATATTCTTAGATATATACGGTTTAGTTGTCTGCAAAATATTGAGGTATTTTCTAGGCTTTAACAACTGTGATGGAAACCTAATTACTTAAAAGTGGAATAAGCGTTTACTTGTAGGTAGGTATAAGGATGTAAATGTGTGTGTGTGTGACTATATTATTATAATGTTCAACCAACCAAATGTAACTAACACAATTTTAAGTTGGTAATAACTGGCTGACGAAGTCGCGTCGCGTACTCTGAATACAACGTCGTTCCCAGAGCAAAATTACAAATTAAGTCGGAGATTTCAAATTAAGCGGTTACGCTGTTAAATGCATTATTCATTTAAGTATTTAATATGATTTCATTTTAATAATACATTAAAGTATATACCTACATACGTACATATACGAGTATATTAAAGTGAATATGTAGAATGAAAATAAATTTCGTAGCTTTTCGTTGAGTTTAAGTGTCCGATAGCATATGGAAGTAAAAAGCACATATCCAGCTTTAAAGCTTTATGAAAAGGACGTATTTTCCGTGCGTGTTTGTCGTGGGAAACATGAGCCAAGCGCGTTGCTATACAAGAAGTAATGAATGCGGCTGCTTTAGGACCGCTGGTTGCCCGGAGATTTTCCGCTCGATTTCGTTATATTATCAAACGTCCACTAACATTTTCCCAATCCTCAGATATTTTCTCAAATACGCCTTGAGTTGACTATTTTATACTTGCTAACCTTTTCGCCGAGACACACCATCATCTACTTGATTCGATTTTATCTATTTACAGCACAAAAGTGACATTGAACAAGTCAATAACTTTACAACAAACTAGTGGACGCCACTGTCTGAAAATACAATTTAAACCCCGAAAATGTAATAAGAAAAACTGCAGTCAAGCATGAATTACCGACCTTGCAATCGGTGGATTCTGCCACCTCTGTTTATTTAAAATATTTTTACTATTTGAACGGAAAGGATTTGTTTCTCTTTTTAACTTGAGTCATATCTAACAGTTATATTATTTTTATAGAAAAGGATTTAGATGGGGATAGCCCAAATATATATATATATATATATATATATATATATATATATATATATATATATATATATATATATATGTGTGTATGCATGCATGTGTGTATATGAGTGAGTGTGTGTGAGTGGGATGAGTGTATGTATGTGTGTGTGAGGATGTGGGGGGGGGTGTTTGTGTATATATATATATATATATATATATATGTGTGTGTGTGTGTCTATGTATGTATGAGTGTGTGTGTGTGTATATATATGTGATTTCGAGAGGGGGGGGGGGGGGTGTATGTGTGCGTATTATGTATGTATGTGTGTGTGTGTGTGTGTATGAGTGGAAGTGTATGTATGTATGTGTATATGAGTGTGTGTGTGTGTGTGTATATGTATGTATGTAATATGTTAGAAATATTTAATTTAAGAAAATATCAGTGATACAGTTTTTATTTTTGATTACCCAAATATTTAACAAGCAATTATTTGATTTCCAATTAAAATATAATGGATATTGATTTGAACGCAATCAATTAGGAGGTGTGTTTAATTATTAGTTAGAGAATAGAAATTGGGTACGATAAGTATGTATGTATGTATGTACATACATACAACTGAATATTAGGGTACAATTTACTTAAAATAATTACATAGATATGTACTACGTATATAGTCTCATATAATTGTCCATTGTAGGTATGTATGTATGTATATAAATATATTATATGCGTTGATTGTATTAATTCAGAAATGAAATGATATATGCGTTGATTGTATTAATAAAGCTCTAGTGCCTATATATTAAATGTAACATGTATGATGGTAGTATATATTGTATAGTATGTATGTACCTCTACTGTGCTACTCTATAACCACAAGCAAACGCAAATTAACCACTTCACTGACACTCTGATGGCAATATAGTTATACCTATGATGTATATACCTATACTTACGATAACTAACGAGGAATCTGAATGTGTGTGTGTGTGTGTGTGTAATGTAGAATTATATATTATTATAAATATTATTCGAAAAGAACAAAAAAAGTGTTTGTTTGTTTGTTTCTTTTTTTAATAAAAAATAAATCATGAAAGTTCTTTAGATTCTTGTCTACTTCTAGCAGCCAGCAATTTTAATTATGTACGGCTGGGGTGACGGGAATGCAATAAAACGCTCGGTAACAGCTTAAAGCTGTCTGCTTTAGGAGGATGCACGTCCTATTTACACACTGGCTTACATGCATTTAACATTATCACTCATCATAACCGGATTAAAACCGCTGCCCGTTTACATTTTACTTTCTACTACTATAATTATAAAAAAACAGCGAATCACCAAAACGACTGCACTTAAAATCAAAATGCTATATTATATGTAATACATACAGTAGGTATGTACTCGTACATACAATACAGCAAGTACATGTATGTATATGTATACATATACAGAGTAAAGATATGATTGTATGATTTGCATTAGAGATTGTGTGTTAAATGGCACGTCAGTTTGCGTCACGTCACCACACACATGCTCACTACGAAGTGTGTAAATAGTTTAATTCAAATTTATTCTCTGGCTTTAACTCTGTTGGTTGCCTGTGCAGACATTGCATGGCGCCATATCCGTTTTATATGATGTATGCATGTGCATATATACCTATTCGTATTCTAATACAACAAGTCCACTCGCTTATTGAACTTATTTTCTTTTCTGGTATCTAAATACGTAATACACATAATATGCGTGCATTAGTTTTATTAATCGCTACACATATTTGACACTCTCGAAAAATGACTAATGTGGATACGAAACACAAAACAAAAGAACTTCTTTCTTTACACAATACTTAGCGGCCATAAATGTGCACCTTGACCTATCTTTCATTTGAATTCTCTGGAAGGTTATTAAGTAATTTATTTCATCTTAAAGAAAACTTAAGTCCCCAGTAACTATTTTAACATAAAATATACGAAATTATATGTATAGGTAGCAACTGAATTGAGAAAAATTAAGCTAATTTTTGGCTTTAAATAAGCTCTATTTGGAATTATACTTATCTACTGTGTTTAATATATTTGCCCAATATACTCAATCGCTCTAATAATAATAATAATAAAACATAGAAGAAATAAAATTAACAATACAGGTCTTATATTGATTCAATTCATGTTAACTTGAAATAAAAACAAAAATGCATAGATTTCTTAAGAAATTCTTTGAATTGAAACGTTCGCATTAATCTTATGAACGTTCCAATATTTACATTGTCGGAAATGATATACATACTAAATTCAATTGAATTGCGAAAGTTAAACGATCTGTTATTCAGATTGGAAATCATTCAAACAGCGTTGCTGCTTCTGAAAATGAAGTTGAAAAAAAAATGTTCCATTCTATTTCATTTGACTGGCAAACTTTTCCAGAAATATGTTTTAAGCCGTTGCCAACCGCGGTGTCATAAACAACAAAAGCTGAATTTATTTCGAACCACCTTAACATTCTCTAACACAGAGGCACTAATGAACGATTGTTTAAAAAAAATTTTTTTTTAAAAAGTGAATATTTAGAACGCTGCTGAGGAACACTACGTTTAGGGGGGTGGTGGTTTAGGGGTAGGTGCGTTGTAGCCCGAAGTTGTCTAACGAAATTAAAGCCTCAATTATTCTATTTTTCGTCCTGCGAAAACATCGAGCGTTAATCGGAGAATTAACATTTAATTTAAAAACGGAATAAAAAGACCGACACATCGTCATGGCAACCAACTTAATTATGATAGCGTCTCTCAACGGGCATCCGGTTCACGGTGTTTCTCACCGTGGTCAACTTTCATTCATCGTCGATACATAAAATATCAGTGTCGAAAGTGTAACATTAAATGTTGATAAATAAATAAATAAAAGTCCATTCTATTATATAGAAATAACGTTTAAGAAGGCGGATCGTTTGTTCGTAATGTATAAAGGATTTTCCATATATGATGGTGGATAGCCGCAGCCATGATTGGATGCACGTGGTGAAATGCATATTGATGCATTCAATGCATATGCAATTCCAGCAGTGATGCGTTAGGAGAACGTGTCGATCGAAATGACTAAAAGAGCCGTACCAACCTTACACCACAACGTTTCGTCGATTGCGCGATGTGTTCTTTCAAAAACCACTTTTCGTACATAATGCAATTTTTAAAAATAACATTCCCTATTTACTTATCAAGTTATATGTTTACTTTACGTAGACTGAATGTTTTATACATTTTACTCTTGTTATTTTTATACACAAATATCAATATTTTGATATTGAACAGAATTTATTGTACTATATGTTCTAAAAACTATATAGGTATTAGAAAACAATTACAGTAAGTAATAATTTGGAAATATTAACTACTTATTCTGATAGTGAACTAAGTCCATTAAGAAAATTGAAATGAATTAACTTTTTTTCGATTGTCACAAAAGAGTGTATATATATATATATAGAAAACTCAATTTTTTTCTCTTTCGCATCCTCTTGAACGACAGCGCTCTGCGTCCGTCATCGAAGCTAATTCTTTAGAGACAAACAGACAAAAGAGATCACGGCTTTGAAGATGTGACACACACAAACCAGACTGAAGAAAAAAACAGTTGAATGCGCCTGGAATCTTTTATATATGGCACCATACAATAAAAAACAAACGAAAGGGCCAAACATCTAAAGGTATATGTGAGGCCCTTCAAATAAACGATACCTCTCTTTTTATTGATAGTTGTTTACCACTGATTCTTCACACTAGAATACGTATATTAAAAACAATATAGAACAATAGGAAAGAGGACGAAACAGTCGTGTAAATAAGTGAAAAAACAAAATGATCAAACATGTGCAGTTTGCTTTTAAACTGAAGGAAAATGTAATATTTGAAACGAATCAAAAATGAAAAAACAACGACTCTTCATGGCAACCAATGGGAATGGCAAGAAGCAAAGAAACAGACAAAAAGAACGTTTCTCTCTATACTTTACACGAATGACATCTTCTCTCTATGTGTGTGTGAATGTGCCTTATCAGGACAAAACACTTGAATCACGACAGACATTAAAGACGACCTTCGGAACGCGTGACATGTCATTTGAACAGATAGCCATGTCACCTGGGTCCCTCCGGGGCCTTAGATCTTATCACATCTATCTATAAAGCATATTTCATACATACATACATACCTATATAAATCTGCAATTAAAAATTAACTAACTTTAATTACATATTTTCATAATGAAACATTGTGGTACAATTATAAATTTGATACAACTAAAATTCAAACAACAAGTAATTTTACTTCAATGTCTGTTGTACCTTTTGTTAAAATAATAGCAAAACCTCGTTTGTGAATATACAACACAATAGAAAAGCTAAATAGATTTATATTTGTGGTTTTACGATTCCATTGTGGCTTACAATGAACTATTAGACTATGATAGTGGCGACTCCTCCAAAAGACGTATCGTATTCCCAAATGTATGAGATTAAAACTGGCCAATTATCAATGCATATATGGGATAATTTTCTAACTATAACATTCCAGAAATCCGCTTAATATAATCCCAACAGATAATATATTATCGACGATTTAAATGAGTATTGATTTGGAATTATTTACTTTTACCTATTACAATATTGTTTATGATTTGTCACTCGTATTATTTTCTGAAATATATTTTGAATAATTTCGGTAACAAAACAAAGGGTAACTGTGTGACGTGTGTTCGATAAATTAGTACAATAAGGCACGCATGCGTACTATAGGCCTTCATCCCTACTGGCCTGAATCCTAATCCCTGTTTACATGTCATTGCTTTAACGATCGCCTTTTTATCTACTATTCTTTACTGAGCAATTTTTGCCTTTATTCGAAGTTTGTGTCCAAATTAATGATATTTAAACTACAAAAGCAATCGAAGTCCACTAATTAATTTAATTATTACTATTGCGCTTAAAAAAACAATTCATTTCATACTCGTATGTGCATCGCATCATCCCACTTTTGTGTTATTTATTTTTTAATCATTCCCTACCCGGATTTTTTATTTTCTTTTACAATTATAGTTCATTTGCGAAATTATGATAATGATTTCATAAATTTGGTCACACGTTTCAATCAACATTGAATATTGAAAATGAAAGAAAGAAAAAAAACCAAATAGGGTGGTTCGCATCTTGACAATCTTTCACCATTCAACTCAATCCTTAATACATCAATACAGATAAAAAATTGAAACTAAAGATGTATATGTTCTGGTTCACATAGTACCTATATACATACATACATATATAAATCTATTTTAGAGCATATACTCATATATACATATATAGACTCGACGTATAACGTCACATTACATAACACAGATGGATGTGAACGTATCAAATCCAATATGACATTTTCCATATATCTCTTTTTTGATAAATATTCAAAATGGCAGCGCTAGAGTTCCTATAGAATCTTATTTCACTTACCCGGTTACCTTTTCCTAAAACTGTGCGTGCTCTTCTTTAAATGCATACATTAAAACTGATAATCAACTCTGGAATAGTAACGAAGGGGAAGGGGCAGGTGGGTAGGGAAAGGGTTGCAATAAAATACGAAAACAGTCAAGAGTGCTCCTGACATTTGACACGGGCGTCGCGACGCTCGTAGCGCCGCCTCGCAACGACGGCACAAATAAATGGAACTTTGATCAATCAAGGTTCGCCGGGGAATTACATGGGACAGGTTCTCATGTTGTTGCGTTTTATTTGCATTAGTTACACTTCTACTAAATATGTCTCAGACTCAAAACAATTTGTAATGAATATAATTATTATTATATCATTTGAGTATTAGAACGTTATGCACGAATAGAAATATAACGCGTGGAGATGATTAAACCTCAGCTCTGTGGTTACTCGTATGTGTAACAAGGATAACTACTGGTGCCTATGCCAACATAGAACTGGAAAGGTACGGGGGCGATTTGGTCTATAACCGTGATAAAGCGTTTTATTCGCTACTGTTGTCGAACGATATGTATTGGACTGAACTTTCAAGCACTGTTATCAAATTTCGAAAGTTCAAAAGTTCAAACTGAACTACACATTCATTATTGCAAATGGAACTGACTTGTGTGATGTACTATAAACTCAAGAAGATATAATTTAACAACGATTGAATCATTCACCTATCATTATCATTTACCTATCATTACATTTAAAAATCTTGACTTTCTTAT
Organism: Nebria ingens riversi; assembly: GCA_018344505.1. Classification (NCBI taxonomy): domain Eukaryota; kingdom Metazoa; phylum Arthropoda; class Insecta; order Coleoptera; family Carabidae; genus Nebria; species Nebria ingens. The sequence continues at coordinate 100,464 of JADQWA010000289.1, read as the reverse complement.
ACGTATTAAGCATATTTTGACTAGATTTTGTATTTTAATAACCTCTCTATCTAAACAAAATATGCCTAATACGTATAAGAAAGTCCAGTGCAATACACTGCATATGGTTTAGTCTTTAAATGAACTAAGAACCTAATAAAATATTTATATATAATAGTTTTAATATTTTACTAACTTTTGACACGCTTTTACACTAGTACTATATATCATACGTATAACTTCCTATACCTATGAAACCATGGCAACATAAATAAGACAATTAAAAATTAAAATAGCAATTTTCTTGTAATCGTTACACTTATTGAAGAAATGTTTCAAACAAAAGTTGTGTATAATATTAATATCTTTCATTTTGAATACTAGTATATTTTCTGTAAATGTAGCCGTTTTGGAGATATTGCAGAATTATAGAAAAAAATTGTCTAGAGTAAACATGCACTTCCGGTTTGAATATTCTTTTCAAAAATAATAGGTTTTCTTCCGAGTCATATACAAGTTTTAAGTTTAAAGTTTTATGATTATAGCATTGGCCGTTATGGCTGTAGAGCGTTCGCACTCAATACACACACACACACACACACACAGAGACGGATTTCCAAAGATAGTCAGACTCGAGTCAGGGAAGGTCAAAAGGTGTATTTCCGTTCAAGTTTGAAAATGTTCATGATTACAATGCTTCCTATATACATTCGTATAAGAAAATAAAAACGACTATTACTTACATAAGTGTTCCTTTGTATGAATTTGTATCATCTTAATAGAATACCTACACAATCATAGTATACAATTGGTAAAACGAGTTAAAAAGAATGTTTTTATAAAAATCGTCAACGTGAGCGGTAACAAAAGTGAGTGTCACTCATGTATAGTAACGAGCCGTCTTACGAGGGTGCTGACGTAACTGTGACGTGACGTGACGTGACACACACACACTCACACAATAATCACGAAAAGGTGGTGCCTCTACATCAAACGACGCCGCAATTTGTCAAAACTCGTCGGTCTCCGCGTGCCAAGAAAAGGTGACACTTTTACAATTCGTTCAATTTGTATATACCTAACAGTAACTAAAACATCATCATTGTAAATTTAACATCCGTTTGTTTTAAATCAATATAGAGGCGCCACGGCAATATTGTTGATTAGCTGCCTAAGCGCATATCCGATCAAATAATACTTTGATATCATTTCCTGGCCCCGTTTTGAGGATCCACACGTAAACATTTCACATTTTCTTGTCGTGAAAAAATATTTCCTCTCGTAAAACTCGAATTAAATGTATAAGTATAGGGGTGCTTCGCTTTAGGCCGCATCCGATGGTGTTTCAGTTAATATCACCCCTTTTTTTTATGGTATATGAACACTCTTTTTCAGGATTGTACAGCTGAAAAATGAGGTTGGTATTAAATTGGTTTGAATTTAAATACACAATTTGGTTTATTATTAAGTATATATAACAAGCACTTGACAATTGCAAATATTGTTAATTTGAATACGCCGAAATCTTAAAGTTCTAATTTAGAAAGAGGCGTTTGCATAACAGAGGCCAATATTAAAAGTTTCATCATTTATATGTTAATATATTGTTCATCAAAGAAAATTATCACTTCGTCGTTGTTGGCTTTATTCGTATCACGTTTTTATTTAATTAATTTCGTAAAACTAATAACGAATGTGTACTTGGCGCGTTAGCGCTCCAAACGGTTCAAGAATGAACGGACGTTAGTGGTTTTTTTTTTATATACATAAATTGTCTTTTTTATCAGAAGCAGGTAATCATTCTCTTTCAACGTTTTCTTTTAGCATAGCATCAATTGTCCATTTGAAAAGAAATGAAACGGAGATTTTCGTTCGATATACGCGACCGCAATATGTTTAATGTGAAATCAATAGCTGTAAGTAAGGAAGGAAGTAAGTGCACGTTCTGTACTTACTTACTTACATTACATCATATATGTTCATGGGGGAATTTGAATTTAAATTTAAATTCAAAGTAATAGGAGGTATAATTTAGTCGTTAATAAGTACTCGGTAACTTTGTAATTAAATATATGTAGGAAACCTTGTGTAGCACAAACAAACTTTAATTATTTTACGTAATATATGTGTTTTTTTTTAATAAATTGCCACACGTGCTGTTCAAGGGTGTTCTACCACCCCATTTAATAGAAATCGGTGCAAAAGTTGTGAACAAGCGGAATAGAAGAGCGCGTGTGAAGGAGAATGAAGCAAATAAGTGTGTATGACGAATAGAATTGATGGTGAAAGATTGTCAAGATATGAATGGATGTATAAGAGTATTTTAGGAGCTTATTTAATTGGAATAGGCTGGAAGTTATATATGTGTGTGTGTGTGTTTATTTAAAATAAAACTCATTGTGATTGGCACTGACGTTTTACGAATCGATTGAATGTCTTGTCGAGTTAATGATCATACAGAGTGATTATTTTTAAAGGTATATTTCAAGTACAGACTACGTAGTTTGTATTACAATTTAATGATGTGAAATGTTTTTTCAATATTTACAGTGTACATACGTATATATGTACATACTTTGGGTTAGGTATAAAATATGTTGGTTTGGTTTAAACATGCATGTTAGGCTTGAATTATTTATATATTTATAACAACATTTTGAAGCTGTTTTGATATAAAAAGCAGGACTTAATATGAAAGCTTGAGCATTAATTCTGTAGGTACGCGTTGGCAACTTAATAAAACGAATACACCAAAAAGCTTTCTGATTGTTAATCTTAAGAGCTTTCTCAACAAATGCCCAAAGAATCCCTCAACACTGTATGTATGTACGTGTGTATGTATGCATATACCTATAGCTATGACTTTTATTTAATAATAACTAATTTTATTTTAGCTCTATGCTATAGTACCTAGTTGTGATAAAAATGATAAAACGACTCAAAAGTTTAAGTGTCTTTTGGAAGAGTGTCAAGCAATGCATTTGGGAACAACTGTTTTATCAAGTTATTATATACGAACGAATACTCCCTTAAGGCTCAAACAAATATAAAATGTATTTACAACAGTTATTTCCTCTAATATATGAAAATGTATTATATATTTATTGATTTGTGTATAAAATATTTAATTATTAATTCATTATGTGAAATGATATTTTAAAATAATTTATTTCTAAATGAAATCTGACTCAAAGTAAAGAAAAAAAACATTTTTTGTTCATACTTTGTATACCTATATATGTAGTACTAGGTATTTAGCGGTGTAGTATTAAATTTCATTTCAAGTATTTGTCAAACGGTCAATATCAAGTAACCCTTGCATTGGAATTCGAATTAATCATATACACAAATGTAGGTTCGCAAAATCTTGACATCTGGCCATTATCAAAATTAGCATTAGTTGATCGTGAATAAGGCAGAGGGGGGGGGGGATTTACCTAACGCCCCCAGTCGTAGACGAAATTTACATAAAATTATTTAGCAAATAGATTTAATCAACAAATATCAGTAATTAGTTTCCAAGGTATATATGTACTACATACATTTTAACTTTGATAGTAAACTAATAAAACCAATATTTACTTATGTCTATGTAAGTAAGAATATAAGTTATGTGCGCGCATTTAATTTACTATAAATTCAATTTTTTAGCTCGCCGTATGTAGTACAAGAAGAGCTTAAGTGTTTGTCTGCATAATTTCTCTGTAAAATTCTCGAATTAAACAACTTACAACAAAAAGTTCGTCATCTATCGCCCTGATTCCGAAAAATGTTAATATGTCATATACTTGGTAACATGTTGGTGGCTCGCTCGTTAGTCGTAAGACCAAAATTTTGTCACCTCTACTCCTCTGAAGGTACCAAACCGATTTCAACCAATTTGGTACACATATTGTGTAGGTACTCGATTAATCGCGCTCGCATTTTAAATCTAACTAGAGCCGTACTTCAGGAGATATTAGGCCCACAAAAAAAGGGCAAGTAAAAAGC